>BTPG01000002.1:280271414-280519414 GCA_036245525.1 Semisulcospira habei | reverse complement strand
CAAATTAGCATTTTATGACTCCATGCAACATTTGTCTTTAGGGTTGGCTAGTCTGGCAGAAGGACTGACCGAGTATCCAATAACGAGTAAATATTTTGAACCAGACTTGATTAAGAAAGGTGTCTATCCGTATGAGTACATTGATCACTGGGTTGTGTTTGAAGAAACAAGACTGCCACCAAAAGAGAAATTTTATTCTACACTAACTGGAAAAGGTATTTCTGACTCTGAATATCAACATGCACTTGATGCGTGGGGGAAGTTGGGGTGTCAGACGATTGGTGACTACCATGACCAGTACTTGAAAGCTGACGTTTGTTTGCTAGCAGACGTATTTGAAAGTTACCGTGAAAAGGGTTTGTTACACTACAAGCTTGACCCTGCTTGTTACATAACTAGTCCTGGCATGACATGGGATGCATTTTTGAAATCCAGTAAAATATCTATAGACCTGTTGTCTGATCGTACGATGGGTGAAATGGTGGAACGTGGATTGAGGGGAGGTATTAGTATTGCAGCGAACAATTACTGCAAGGCAAATAATAAATATTTGGACGACTTTGACCCCTCAAACCCTGGGTCAAGGTCATTCATTACGTACTTGGACGCTAATA
The DNA here is from genome assembly GCA_036245525.1 of Semisulcospira habei. NCBI lineage: Eukaryota > Metazoa > Mollusca > Gastropoda > Semisulcospiridae > Semisulcospira > Semisulcospira habei. The sequence continues at coordinate 280,518,800 of BTPG01000002.1, read as the reverse complement.
ATTTGTATGGCTGGGCAATGTGTGAGTTATTGCCCTTGAAAAACTTTTGTCTGTATGATTTGTTACAGTATGATGTAACAGAGTCAGGGTTAACTAACAATATTATGAATCTTGACCGAAACGACGCAAAGGGTTGGATCTTTGAAGTAGACCTGGAGTACCCGCACCATCTACATGATTATCATAATGATTATCCATTAGCTGTTGAGAAAATGAGTTTGACAGGAAAAAAAGAAGACACTAAACTTGTGCCTAATCTGAATGATAAATTCAATTATGTTTGTCACTACCGCTTGTTGCAGTTTTACATCAGACACGGGTTAGTACTAAAGAAAGTTCACAGAGGAATTCAATTTGATCAGAGTGCTTTTATGAAAGATTACATAATGAAGAACACAACATTGCGTGCCAGGGACGGCAACACTGCATTTGACAAAGACTTCTTTAAGCTTATGAACAATGCCTGTTTTGGCAAGACAATGGAAAATCCTCATCACAGAAAAGATTGATTGTACATTGCTTAACGTCCCGACAGCAACAAGGCTTTCTCAGGACGTGCCTGCACTGCTTGTGAAAAAATAAAAAAGAAACAGAACATTGAATGTATGTCGCCAGCCGGTCAAATACGTTAAATAAACCTAACACATGGGCCTAAATAAAGCTAAGACCATTTAGCAACACACATCCAATATCAAGAGCTACAGGCAGTGCAGAGAGTAGGGAGAGTTTTAAAAAGGCAAATACAGGTGAATGGACAAAGGGTAGACAGAAACACATGCCCCAGAATAGAGAGAAAAACCCACCCTGTGGGGCTGACCAGGGTGACCGTGGGAACTAAAAAATACCTAACCCCACCCAAGTCCCCCAGGGCAGACCCGGGTGGGGTATCACAGAAAAGATGTGAGACTTGTTACAACTGAATTGGGCGCAATTAAACTCACAGGTAAGCCACAGTACACAGGGTACAAAGAGTTTCATTCATCATTGTATGCAGTGTCACTCAAAAAAAAGATTGTTAAACTGGACAAGCCAGTATTCATTGGTATGGCAATTCTGGAGTTGTCAAAATTATTAATGCTTGAATTTTATTATGATTACTTCAAACCGAAGTATCCTGAGTGTCGATTGTTATACACTGACACTGACTCTATGATCATTGATGTGTGTACTGAAGACTTTTATGAAGACATGAAAACAGAGTTACACATGTATGACACATCTGACTATCCTAAAGATCATCCACTGTTTAGCACACAAAACAAGAAAGTGCCTGGTAAGTTTAAGGATGAACTAAATGGTGTGCCTATAGTTGAGTATGTTGGACTGAGATCCAAAATGTATTCTATACTGCACCAGAAAGGTAGTCAGTCAAAAGCCAAAGGTATCAAGAAAACAGCGATAAAAAATAAAGACATACGTCATGAACATTACAAGCAAGTGTTAGATGGTGCATTAATGCCTGATTATCCAAACAAGTCACTGAGATCAAACAAACACAATCTTGAAATAATTCAAACACATAAGAAATCACTTGCAGTTGGTGACACGAAAAGAGTGTTTCACACTAAGGAAAAAGCTTATGCACCTGGACATTACAGACTCAAGTTATCTGAAGACATTTGTGATGAACTGGTTGATGAATTAATTGACGACTTAGTTACTGAAATGAGTAACGGTGTCTGGGGGAATAATCTGTAATTCTTCTCTGACAAATGCCCTCTGGGGTGCAGGGTCATACAGGTAATATATTGTTGCGTCTGGACCGGGAATTATTTTTTTTATATTGTGTACAGACGTTGACCAGATGGGGTCTGTTGCCCTGCGTCTGTCGTCGTTCTCAGCCTCCCCTGGCTGATATAAATATCTCACCTGTTTGGTAAATAAACTTGTGTCTGGTGCCTGTGCTGACATTGTTTTTGACTCTGTAATTGTTTTCAATTTAATAGCATCAGCAGGTTTTGGGTGTCCTTCATTGTTCATTGCTTTTATCACATGTGGTAATCGCTTAACCCACTCCGTGTTACGGGTGTCATGCATGAGTTCCTTAGAATACTGGTAACTGAAAAGTCTTTCTGATAACTGTTTGTTAAAGTTCTCTACAATTGCCTGCGATCTGTGCACACCTGGAATGCCTCGTCTGACCAGTACACCATGCTTAGCAAATAACTGATTAACTGCACCTTTGAATTCAGATCCATCATCAACTTGCACTAGTCTGGGGTATCTTAAGGGGCCTCGACTATATATTTTTGATAAAGCAGTAGCAACTGTACTGGCTGTTTTGTCAGATATGGGTTCAGCGTCTTTGTACCTTGAAGCTATGTCTACGACAGTTAATGCATACTTGTATCGTTTCTTTCTTATTGTGTCATGTGGTAAGAACAGGAGGTCCATTTGGTGTGTGTCATTAGGTGTTGTGTTCTCAAAATGGGGTCTTGTTATCTTTCTTGGAGCAGGGAGATATATCTGCCAAATTGCTTGTCTCTGTAACCATTGCTTGACTTGATTGAGTGTTATATCTCCGCCCACAGCGGCATGTAATTTCTGAATAGCTGTTGCTCCTTTCCAATAGCCTGATGGAGAGTAATATATTTTCGATAGTTTATTTTCGGCTGCCATTTTTTCTAGCAATGAAAACTCCTGTAAAATAAACAAATGTCATTCCCACTAGAACAAAGATTATCTCCCCGTTTCTTTGTTGTGTGCTTGGTTTGTAATAGTCACTTAGTTTTGGTTTCGGGATAGACATATCTTCACCCGTGACTAAAAAATACTCACGGATTGCTTCGTCTGTATTTGAAAACGTATGCTGTGCGTGACCTTCTAGCCTCAATTTTTCATTGATGAAATCAAGTTTCTCAATTCTATTCTTTTCATAATCTTGCTGGGCTTGAGCAAGTTTTTCAGATGCTTCATTATGACGTTTTAATTCTTCTGCAGATTCTTCTCTACCCATTTTTGAAAAGAGATAATTAGAGCCACTAAATGCCAGAGCATTAACCATAGCACCTCCTATCATAATAGCTATCGTCGCCATAATATTTTTATTTACATAGAAACATTTTCAGGAATAATTCCCTGCTTGACAAGAAAGTCTTTTGTCGCAATCGACGCTGTGACAACTACAATTAGCTTAGCACTGTCTTCGAAATCAAGTCTACTCAAGTCTGCTGATTTCATTTGAGTAGACTTTTCCCCAGCATAGAATAAGCTACTGCTAATCCACTGATTACGGCAGAGTGATAGACAAGGTTCATTAAATTTTTTGAGTCGTTCATTTCTAAGGCAAGAAAAATTAAAATAATATTTTTATTTACTGCATATAAAATGGGTCAACGGCTTTGGATGTTACTGGTAATGTGGCGACTTCTGGTTTTGTTTTTGGAGTGTCTGATTTTTTGGTCACTGTACGAGTCTGTGGTTTGTATTTTTTGTATAATTGATACCCTACGTAACCAAATCCGACAACAAATCCGGCAATTATATATTTTGTTGATTGAGGTTCGGGGTCAGGGTCAGGGTCAGACTTAGTTGTTTGTCTCTCACTTTGATGAGGGTGTGACGGACCTGGCTGTCCTGGCGGTAGTGTCACCAATGATGTTATTGACTGTGGGTCAGTTACATGTACCTTTTGCAGTAGTTCTAACTTTCTTTGTTTGTTCAATGCAGCTACTCTCTTTCCAGCCTCAACCCTTCCTGGACTTTTAGCCTTAGTCACAGTTTGAACCTGTGTCAAAACAGGGTCGGGGTTCGGTTGTGGAGTCATCTGGGTTTCGTCCATTTTCTTCTGCAGTAAAATTTATTTTTGAGAAATCAATATGGCTCCCAGTAACTAGTAATGTTACGACAGGAGCAAGGTAATTTCCAAACTTGTAAAACATGACACATGCTAATTTGCCAATTGAACTTGAAACAATAGGATTACTTTCAAGGTCGTGTGAAAGACTGTCACTATCCACAGGTAGAAAGTGACTCACTGCTTTTGTGTATAGGCATACAAGAGATCGACTTAAATCACGAGTCATTAGTGAGGCAATGTGGTTTTCATATTTAGAATGAAGCTTGATTAGTTCGTCAGCCGTGAGGGATTCAATATCCTCTGTCATGTATTGTCTACCCAGATAAGCCTTTGATTTGCCTGAGACAATCACAGACAAAAGCCGCTGTTTTTTTGAGTCTAAGTCTTTGTTCTCTACAGCATTGATATCATTTAATAGAAGGAGTTCATCAGGGTTCATTTATAATGTAATTAAAAAAATTAAAAACAAAAAACAAAAATTGTTATCAAGCAAAATCATGTTTCCTAGGAAGTACATTAATAGTAACTTTATACGTTTGTACCATTCAGCAAAATGTAGCCAATAGTTTTTGAGTTTACCCCAGACCAATATTGTGTCTCTCTCAGTGGGCTTATAAATGACATGTTTCACAGATTTCAATTGTAATGTCATGTACAATAACCCTGTCCTTTTAAGCAAACAAACCTGACACAGTATTGGCGATTATTGGCTTTGCAGTAAATTATAAATCACAACCTGGTCAAGTGAGGGCCAAATGAAACACCAAGACAGTAACATAGACAGTAACTTGATAATTTTACCCATAACTTGAGCACCAGAAAACGGAAGGAATCACCCATGTTCAATAACAAAAATTTCTGAGTACAAGTTAATACAAGGGAAGTAATTGTGTAAAAATTTCAGCAAGACAAAAAAGTTACTTCCCTTGCTCTATTAAATTATGCTTTAATTCTTGACTAAAGTACATTTTTTGTCAAAATTAAATAACAAATTGTGCAAATAATTACAATAGATAATAGAATAAAAATGTTGTTATTTGATTTTGTTAAAACAATGAGTGATTTGTTTTTTTATAAAACCAAATTAAACATTATTTTGTAATTACTTTTTGTCACTTTAACACCTGCTTAAATGTTTTTTTTTTCAAGTACATGAACACACTCGCTAACAATGTTTCTTATAGCCATGTTTTTAGGGTATTGACTCAGAAATAATGGTATAAATGGCTTTTTTCTTAAAGCCTGAGGCTAACTAGCGTGGATTGTGTACTTGAGTGATTTGTATGAGGGCTCTCAAGTCTCAGCCACAGGTGGGTTTACCCGCATGCGTCACTCCACAAATGCATGACTTGTTGACAACGGGATGTATTAAGCTGACACCTCTCAGCTATAAGCCTGCTGCATTTAAAAAGATATGTCTTTTACCTCAACTGTGACATGTGGTGTGTGGCGTTAAGGGCAGAGATTTACTAGTGTTTGTCAGTTGACATAAGCACAGACCTAAACCAGCAAGGGTAAAAGGTATTATGATTACTGTCTTTATGACGGGCCTCTCTCTGTGTGTGGTGGAAAGAGAGAGAGCTATTGTGTGTGTCCGAGGTATTTCCGTGTGTCTGTACATGCGTGTGTGTACATATGTGTGTGTGTGCGCGTGTGTACATATGTGTGCGCGTGCGTGTGTGTGTGCGTGTGCGCGCGTGTGTGCGCGTGCGTGTGCGTGTGTGTGTGTGCATGCGTGTGACTGAGGGTTCTTGCAACTTCTCGCCGCAACTGAAAATCAACAACACACATACAGAAACCCCCAGCTCACAAAACTTGCTCAAAAAGTCTGGTCGGGTAGCGTTAAGACACGTCAGGCTTGTTCCGCATTTAGACATAACATTTTGGAAAGACCAAGATCGATTTTAGGATCAGGTTTTGCCGGATCGGACTTATTCTTGCCGGTTAGTGTTTGAAAATGACCGGTTGTTTTTTTTATAATTTATTCATTGGACTATTAGCCGGTTGAGATGTATGACGTCAGCTCTGTCATACCAAGTTGTGTATGCGTGTCTGTGTTGTTTGAGTGATAGTGTGTCTGTGTGTGCGTGTGTGTGTGTGTGTGTGTGTGTGTGTGTGTGTGGGTGGGGGGGGGGGTGGGGTGGGGGGGGGGGGTGTCTTGAGGATCTGTTGTATATGTACTCAGTCGGGTGTATAAAGCAAGGTATGATTTTCTGAGGTGCGTCTCTTTTCAGCTTTTACAGTCATGTACACCGCCTAACCGAACAGGGCGTGAAATTCAATAAGAGTTATTATCCTTTCACGGGCTGGTGGGTTTCAGTGGCTCGCGTCTCGGTGCAGACAGACAGGTGTTTATGACTCACTGTAGGCAAACAGTCTAAGCTTTTTCATGTTACTGTGCACCACGCATGCAAGGGCCCATGTGTAACATAGCTGAAATTGTATAGACCACAACAGCATACTGAGTGTGTGTGGCAGACATGGTCTACCAGCTCTGTCAGGCGTGTGATTGTCATGGGATATTACCCTTGTGAAAATGATGTGTACCTGTGTTGCAAGGTTTGCACTTAATGTTTTTGTTTATACATGTTTTATGTTAGTATGTATATATGTATGTACGTACGTGCGTGTGCATGTGCGTGTGTTTATGTGTTGGTATGTGTGTGTGTGTGTATGTATGCCTGTGTATATAACTTGTATGACAATCTGGCACTGCCCTTGAATTATCTTGGTTTGCAACTGGCGTGTCTGTGCTTGTGCGTGTGCACGTATATTTGACTTGTTATGTTTCAGAGTCGTGCTTAAACAGAGCCAATTGTATATACAGAGCCAAGTGTTTGCACTGAGCGGTCCCCCCCTGCACAACACAATTCTATAGGCCTTTTGACGCGTGACGTGTGAATGGCGCTGTGAAAGCTTTTACCCAACTCATTGAAAGAGGGTTTGGCATTGAGTCTTGTCATGCGTGAACTGAAATGATATGTGTGGGACATAGCATGTGAGTTTTTCGGAAATCGACTCTGGCAGTATTGAGAGAAACGGTCATGTAAAAGTTAATGACCGTAATTAGTAATTAATTAAGGTCATTAGGTGTTGACAGAGACAATAGTTATAGAGATAAAACAATAGAGTCCCGATAGATAATCAGATCAATAAGGCCGCATCAGTCATGCTCATCACTTTTTAAAAATCAAAGGGTTGATTCAGAATTAACGGGGGTAAAATTGGGGTCAAAAATATGATATTAAAAAATGATGTAAATTAATGACTGATGCGGCTCTATTGAATTCATTGTCTATCGGGACTCTATTGTTTTATCTCTGGCGTGGGGGTAGCTTCCCCACCCTGCAAAAAAGGAAATAGCTACAAAAACGCCGACGAAAAGACTAACAGTAATTCCTTTCCTGGAGGAGGAAGGTTCTTCTACCAGAAGACTTATGACGTCCTGTGGTGAAAGCCGGAAGTCTTCGGAAGCCACAGGACCGAGCCGCCTCTCTCTATCCAGGGATACAACCATGGGCACATGGAACGTCAAGACCATGTACCAGAGCGGCAAGGCCGCCCAGATAGCAGCGGAAATGCAAAAGTACAACCTTTCCCTGCTAGGTATCAGTGAAGCCAGATGGACGCAGTCTGGCCAGAAAAGGCTGTTAAGTGGGGAGATGATTCTGTATTCAGGTCATGAAGAGAAGAATGCCCCCCCATACAGAAGGTGTAGCATTCATGCTGTCACCAGTGGCACAGAGAGCGCTGATGGGCTGGGAACCTCTTGGGCCAAGAATTATCACAGCAGCCTTTAGAACCAAGAAAAAGCTCAAGCTGAACGTCATCCAGTGTTATGCGCCCACTAATGACAGTGACGAGGAAGAGAAACAAGAGTTCTACGACCGACTCCAGAGTGCCTTGGACAAATGTGCGGAGCGAGACATCACCATCGCCATGGCGATTTTAATGCCAAAATAGGGGAGGACAACACCGGATACGAAGAGGTGATGGGGAGACAGGGACTAGGCTTGGAGATGAGTGAGAACGGGGAGAGGTTTGTAGACTTTTGTGCTCTAAACCGACTTATCATTGGAGGCAGCATCTTCCCACACAGAAGAATACACAAAGCAACTTGGGTCTCACCCGACCATACAACAGAGAACCAAATAGACCATATCTGCATTAGCAAGAAATTTAGAAGATCCCTTCAAGATGTTCGAGTGAGGAGGGGAGCAGATGTCGCCTCAGACCACCATCTGCTTACCTTAAGAATGAAGCTCAAGCTAAAGAAAAGCCGCACAGAGACAACAAGAAGACAGCGCTATAATGTAGGCCTCCTGAGAGAAACTGGAGTTAGAGAAGAGTTCAAACTGGTGCTGTCCAACCGGTTTCAAGCGCTACAGGAGCTAGTAAATGAAGAGGAGGAGGTCACCACAGAGCAGCAGTGGAAGGCAGTTAGAGAGGCGCTGAACTCAACCTGCAAAGACACTGCAGGGTTCAGGAAACACCATCACAAGGACTGGCTGTCGGCACAGACCTTGAAGAAGATAGAAGTGAGGAAGCAGAAGAAAGCAGTTGTCAACAACAGTCGCACAAGAGCAGCCAAAGTATGGGCACAGGGGGAATACTGGGAAGCCAACCGCGAGGTGAAGAGGAGTATCAGGGTAGACAAGAGGGCCTACACAGACAGCCTGGCAGCAGAGGCAGAAAAGGCAGCAGGCAGCGGCAACATGAAACAGCTCTACGACATTACCAGAAGATTGTCAGGCAAGTATGGCCATACAGAAAGACCAGTAAAAGACAAAGAAGGCAAGCCTATTGCAGACAGAGCAGACCAACTCGACAGATGGGCTGTGTATTTTGAAGAGTTACTGAACAGACCTAGCCCACCCGACCCCCCAGACATCCAGCCGGCAGAGACCGACCTACCCATCAGCTGTGACAGACCCAGCCGGGAAAAGATCAGAAGAGCAGTGGCATTTTTGAAGAACGGCAAAGCAGCAGGCCCAGATGGCATCCCAGCGGAGTCTCTGAAAGCAGACCTAGAGACAACAGTGGAGATGATGTACCCACTGTTTGGAAAGATCTGGGAAGAGGAGGTGATGCCAGCTGACTGGAAGGAGGGGTACCTAATCAAGCTTCCCAAGAAAGGCAACCTCAGCAAGTGTTCCAACTACAGAGGAATCACCTTGCTGTCAGTACCAGGAAAGGTCTTCAACAGGATCATCCTGGAGAGAATGAAGAGCTCCGTTGACCCCCAGCTGAGAGACCAGCAAGCAGGATTTAGAAAGAACCAATCATGTACAGACCAGATCGCCACTCTCCGCATCATCGTGAAACAGTCTCTGGAGTGGAGCTCCCCGCTGTACTTCAACTTTGTGGATTATGAGAAAGCATTTGACAGTGTGGACCGAGAGACTCTGTGGAGACTCCTACGACACTACGGTGTACCCACAAAGCTCGTCCGCCTTATCAAGAGCAGCTACGATGGCATGACATGTCGCGTGATCCACGAAGGGCAGTTCACCAGGGAGCTCCAGGTCAGAACTGGTGTCAGGCAGGGGTGTCTGCTGTCTCCGTTCCTCTTCCTACTGGCCATAGACTGGGTCATGAAGATGACCACAGAGCACAGACGAAGTGGAATACAGTGGACACTGTGGACACAGCTTGACGACCTCGATTTTGCAGATGACTTGGCATTACTGTCCCACACTCATCAACAAATGCAGGACAAGACCACGAGGCTTGCTGACATCTCGTCCCAAGTGGGCCTCACCATTCACAAACAGAAAACAAAGACAATGAGGCTGAACACAACCAGGGAAGAACCAGTCTTGCTTGCTGGCACCCCGTTGGAGGAGGTGGAGTCCTTCACCTATCTCGGAAGCATCATAGACAAAAAAGGCGGCACTGATGCAGATGTCAGAGCACGAATCGGTAAAGCCAGAGCAGCCTTTCTCCAGTTGAAAAAAGTGTGGAGTTCCAGAGAGCTGTCACAACACACCAAAGTCCGGATTTTCAACTCCAATGTAAAAGCAGTTCTCTTATATGGAGCAGAGACTTGGAGATTGACAAAAACCACAGTCAACAGAGTACAGACCTTCATGAACAGTTGCCTTAGAAGAATTTTGAAAATCCACTGGCCAGAGAAGATCAGCAACGTCAGACTCTGGGAGAGAAGAGAGCAGATAACAGCAGAGAATGAAATTGGGCGATGAAGATGGGGATGGATCGGTCACAGTCTGAGAAAGCCAGCTTCCAGTATCACTAGGCAGGCATAGTCATGGAACCCTCAGGGAAAGAGGAAAAGAGGTAGGCCGAGAAACTCCTGGCGTCGAGACCTCCAAGCAGACATCAAGAGACTGGGAACCACCTGGAGTAGAATCGAAGGAGAAGCACAGGACAGGAGTCGCTGGAGGTCTCTCGTCGACGGCCTATACCCGGGTAGGGGTGACAGGCGTAAGTAAGTAAGTTGACCTCTTATGACCCTTGACCTTTCTCGAGGGGTCATTTAAATTAGTATGCATAGATAGGTCTTACCATCAGGTATCTCTGTACCAAGACTTTGGGTTTGAAGTTGTGAATAGTAATTGAGAAAAAAAATTATCTTCAAAATATAGCTATTTTGGACCTATTTCCTGAGCTCTTGTGACCCTTGACCTTTCTGAGGGGTTAATTAAATTAGTATGCATAGATGTTCTTACCATCAGGTATCTCTGTAGCAAGTTTGGGTTTGAAGTTGTGAATAGTATTTGAGAAAGACATCTTTTGCCAAAATATGGCTATTTTGGACCTATTTGGATAATTTTCTGACCTCTTGTGACCCTTAACCTTTCTGAGGAATCACCCAAATTAGTATGCATAAAAAGGTCCTACCATCAGGTATCTTTGTACCAAGTTTGGGTTTGCAGTTGTGAATAGTATTGGGCGAAGAAGATGGGGATGGATCGGTCACAGTCTGAGAAAGCCAGCTTCCAGTATCACTAGGCAGGCATAGTCATGGAACCCTCAGGGAAAGAGGAAAAGAGGTAGGCCGAGAAACTCCTGGCGTCGAGACCTCCAAGCAGACATCAAGAGACTGGGAACCACCTGGAGTAGAATCGAAGGAGAAGCACAGGACAGGAGTCGCTGGAGGTCTCTCGTCGACGGCCTATACCCGGGTAGGGGTGACAGGCGTAAGTAAGTAAGTTGACCTCTTATGACCCTTGACCTTTCTCGAGGGGTCATTTAAATTAGTATGCATAGATAGGTCTTACCATCAGGTATCTCTGTACCAAGACTTTGGGTTTGAAGTTGTGAATAGTAATTGAGAAAAAAAATTATCTTCAAAATATAGCTATTTTGGACCTATTTCCTGAGCTCTTGTGACCCTTGACCTTTCTGAGGGGTTAATTAAATTAGTATGCATAGATGTTCTTACCATCAGGTATCTCTGTAGCAAGTTTGGGTTTGAAGTTGTGAATAGTATTTGAGAAAGACATCTTTTGCCAAAATATGGCTATTTTGGACCTATTTGGATAATTTTCTGACCTCTTGTGACCCTTAACCTTTCTGAGGGATCACCCAAATTAGTATGCATAAAAAGGTCCTACCATCAGGTATCTTTGTACCAAGTTTGGGTTTGCAGTTGTGAATAGTATTTGAGGAAAAAACATCTTTTGTCAAAATATGGCTATTTTGGAACTATTTTCTGACCTCTTGTGACCCTTGACCTTTCCGAGGGATCAACCAAATTAGTATGCATAGAAAGGTCTTACCATCAGGTATCTTTGTACCAAGTTTGGGTTTGAAGTTGTAAATAGTTTTTGAGAAAAAATAAATTATGTCAAATATAGCTATTTTTTATATATTTCCTGATCCCTGTGACCTTGACCTTTGTGAGAGGTCACTGAAATTGGTATGTGTAGAAAGGTCTCATCACAAAGTATCCTTGGCCAAATTTGAAGACTGTAGCTAAGCTTGAATAATCTCCAAGAAAATGCCAACGTTAAAGTTTACCACGGACGACGGACGGACGGCCACTGGCCCAGAACACAGACTCACTTTTTCTTTGCACGTGAGCCAAAAAGAAGTGTCCAGTCATTTTATTTTTCATGAACATAGATTCTATCAGATATATAATATATACATGTTCATGTTTACAATGCAGCGATGTTTGGATGACGCAAACCTCGCCCCATCACACCCAACCCCTTGAATGCAGTTTAGAATTCCTGGGTCAAATTTGCTGTCCCGATGGCAGACTATTTTAACTCATTCACGGCAAGCTGCAGCCGGATGTGATCCGGATGCGGCCGGCCGTGAATGAGTTAAATTTTAGTGGAAAGCCTGTAATAATGAGGATGTTTATTTGTAGAACTATTTCTCCATTCAGCACTAAATTCTCAAAGCACTTTTTGAGATAGATTTTGAAAAGGAGTGAAAGCAATTAGCAAAACACCAATTTTGATGAGATGAAGAGAAAAAATTAACAAAATGCACAGAAATTACAGAGAAGATTCTTTCCTTTATCTCTTGATACTTTGTTTTTCTAAATCTGAAGATGATGTGCTGTCCCTTAAAAATAAAAGGAATCATGAAAATTTATTAATTATGATAACGTACTCACTGGTTCAGAGTTGGTTTTCTGTCAAGAGGTCGCATAAATTCACTCCTGAGGACACACAAAAATGCACTGCTTACTCAACACTAAAGTAGTGCATGAACACTGTGTGCAAGAGGCACAGCACAATAAATTCTCCAGTTATTTGGGCTTGTGATAATCATGCCTGTTGCTGCGTACTGCAGAAATCATGAGACATTTACATTTCATGTATGAGTGGTGTGTTAACTGCTAGTAGGATCAGTTTCAAAAAGTGTTGACGTACAGTCATAGCTTAGTGACATCTTATGCCCAAGTAAACCATAATTTGACTTTGTTTTAAAAAAAAAGTAAACAATGTTAAAAACAAGTCAAAAATAGTTGTGCAGCCATATTAATCAACATTCAAGTCTCTATGCATGGTACCTCACCTAACATTTCTCCCATAGTTTCTTGGTGCCCTGAGACCACATGCACTGTTGTGCTTGGTTTTACTCATTCTTTCGCTGTCCTCCTTGGATCTGAGAGGACTGCGCAGAGGCCCAAGGGAGTCCTCTGCGATATACTTGCTGACCCTGAAACCATATAAATTCTCATGAGCTCATGCGGTCATACGAGCTCATGATAATCTATACAAGCATCAAAATGGAGGTCATCAGTTTCAGGCTTGTGACTGTCATCTGTGTCAATCAATGACTCAGCAGTGTCATAGTCTCATACAGGCAGCTGTCAAACACCAGCTCACCACTCTTTCTGATGTCCGTAGCACAAAGTGAGATAAACTCACTCCTACTAGTACTACAAATAAGACAGGCACTCTCAAATTTGCTACTTCCAGTTGTACCGAAGGATAGTGTGACCTGCGGCAGGGGAGGGGAAAAAAACACCATCTGATTATTCTGCAAATGTTCAAATTGACATGCCCACTTCACCGAAGCTGCAAAACCGCACGAGACCTAAGAAAAAAATTATACGACTATGATGACTAAACCAATGGAAACAAACGTGTTTTAAATTAAGATTTTCAAAGTTATCCGAGCGTTGTGATGGCGGATTGCCATACACTAACAGCAATGCGTACTCATGCGTTTCCTTGAGTGAAGATTACAACGAAAATCCCAATTGAATGTCAGAAAAATAATCATGGACAAAATAAGTAGATTTTCGAACAGAGCGGATAGGCACGATACTAATTTACCCATTAGCTGTATGATCGTGAGACGATCGGCAAAATCGTGGTGAAATCATAGTCACTTCGTTGTGTGGAACAAAAAGAAGTTGATGGTGGTTATGTTGTCAACGCGCGTCGGATTACGCGCCAGATTTTCGCGCATGCGTAATGACAACATAACAAAACTTAAAAGAGATGATTATTTATTATAAACAACTTTCTTACACATAACAGCATGTATCGTTTTGCTAATGTTTATTAATTTGAAAAAATAAAGCTTTTCTATCAACTTAAATTCTATGTTGTCGGCACCCAAACAATATGCTTGCTTTTCATTGGATGATATTGTGGATTGTTCAAACGTGGTGGCGGTGGTCTCCGTGTCTGGGCACATCCTTGTTTTTAGAGGCAAAATTTTCTGGAAACATGTCAGCAACAAAGCAGTCAACATTTTAACTACTTTTGCAGACTTAATTGTGATTTAACTACTTAATCGCAAATGCAGCCTTTTTTTAGTGACACGAGGCCGCTTTTAACCTTCGGACTAAAATAGCAATCGGACCGACGCTTTCGTCGCTGAGCGGCAGGTGATGCCAGGCCATTCAACTCTTAAGAGCAGATGTTGAAAGATCTTCCAGTCTTTGAGACTCAACAAACGAAAAGAACATCCAACAGGAGAATCGAGTTCTAACGTAATGCTGCTTGCTTGATTTTAGGATGTCTAGGCAACCGCTGAAACCTATAAGCCTAAATCTGAAACTCCTAAAGGTGACCACCAGGGCTTCCAAAACAAGACCAAGCATGTCTCAGAACATGGAAATGGCTGCAGGTTCCATAACACCATCGCCCTGTGGGCTAAATTCGCCGATGTCCAGCCTAGCAATGAACCTCAGTGAACTTTCAACGGGAAGGTATGTAACAATTTATCCAAGTTTTGTCTTTTGTTGGGTCAGATTTCTGGAGAATTCTTCGCTGGAACAATGTTCAGTACTTATCAATCATTCAATGGATTTGGTATTGATTGCTCTGGAACATGCACACATCTAGGCATGACGGTATGCATTCCAGTTTCCATCAGAATCACCACTTTATATAACTTTGCTTTGTTATGAGTTGTATTTTTTGTGCTTGGTTTTTGGTTCTAGTTGTTTAGAATCTTTTCATTGCAATTCTGTTTCTTTAAATACTTGAGTTGCTCTTTTCTGCTCTTCAAATTTCAATGAAAGATGCATAACAAATAGTTTTCTTGTTTGTACGCCCATGTTAAAAATGTAATAATTGTGTTGTAACTGCCCTTCCGAAGCATTGCTGGTAGTTTATGCTTAGTTCTCACTTGGCAGTCCCCGTTTTGGTCTGAATTTTATGTTTTCTTAACATGTTTGTTTCTAATTTTGTACTGTATGTACCACCCACTCCATAAATTTGATGCATGTACAAATTTTACATAATATTCATGAATTTGCATGATTTGTCAAAAGGAAAACAGGAAATGTGCTCATAGTCATACTGCCAAATTAACAAGGTCTTTATGCACACTAGATACTTCTTAGTATGGACATGCGCTTGAAATTTCTTTCCCGTACACAAATAAACAGTGAACAGACAGCATCAAACGTGCAAAGCAAATTGATGCAGTAGTAAAATTGACATGTCAGCTAGCAATAGCGACAACCTCAGAAAATGACTATATAAGCAAACCTGATGTCATTTTCTATCATCCATGATCTGAGTCCTCGCGCAGTGAGCCTCGCGCTGGGACCATATGGCGTTGAGGCGCGTCCCCTGGGTGGTGGATAGGGGGTCCCTCGTGAGAGGGGTGCACCGAATGAAATAAGGTGCCGTGAACCAACATGGTCTAACTCTAACTTAAGGGAAGGTGACCCCGACAGAAAACCCCTGGTCCTCCTAGTAAGGGGGTTGGGCGTGGGGGTAGCTTCCCCACCCTGCAAAAAAGGAAACGCCGACGAAAAGACTAACAGTAATTCCTTTCCTGGAGGAGGAAGGTTCTTCTACCAGAAGACTTATGACGTCCTGTGGTGAAAGCCGGAAGTCTTCGGAAGCCACAGGACCGAGCCGCCTCTCTCTATCCAGGGACACAACCATGGGCACATGGAACGTCAAGACCATGTACCAGAGCGGCAAGGCCGCCCAGATAGCAGCGGAAATGCAAAAGTACAACCTTTCCCTGCTAGGTATCAGTGAAGCCAGATGGACGCAGTCTGGCCAGAAAAGGCTGTTAAGTGGGGAGATGATTCTGTATTCAGGTCATGAAGAGGAGAATGCCCCCCATACAGGAGTAGCATTCATGCTGTCACCAGTGGCACAGAGAGCGCTGATGGGCTGGGAACCTCTTGGGCCAAGAATTATCACAGCAGCCTTTAGAACCAAGAAAAAGCTCAAGCTGAACGTCATCCAGTGTTATGCGCCCACTAATGACAGTGACGAGGAAGAGAAACAAGAGTTCTACGACCGACTCCAGAGTGCCTTGGACAAATGTGCGGAGCGAGACATCACCATCGTCATGGGCGATTTTAATGCCAAAATAGGGGAGGACAACACCGGATACGAAGAGGTGATGGGGAGACAGGGACTAGGCTTGGAGATGAGTGAGAACGGGGAGAGGTTTGTAGACTTTTGTGCTCTAAACAGACTTGTCATTGGAGGCAGCATCTTCCCACACAGAAGAATACACAAAGCAACTTGGGTCTCAATGGACCATACAACAGAGAACCAAATAGACCATATATATCTGCATTAGCAAGAAATTTAGAAGATCCCTTCAAGATGTGCGAGTGAGGAGGGAAGCAGATGTCGCCTCCGACCACCATCTGCTTACCTTAAGAATGAAGCTCAAGCTAAAGAAAAGCCGCACAGAGACAACAAGAAGACAGCGCTATAATGTAGGCCTCCTGAGAGAAGAAACTGGAGTTAGAGAAGAGTTCAAACTGGTGCTGTCCAACCGGTTTCAAGCGCTACAGGAGCTAGTAAATGAAGAGGAGGCGGTCACCACAGAGCAGCAGTGGAAGGCAGTTAGAGAGGCGCTGAACTCAACCTGCAAAGACACTGTAGGGTTCAGGAAACACCATCACAAGGACTGGCTGTCGGCACAGACCTTGAAGAAGATAGAAGTGAGGAAGCAGAAGAAAGCAGCTGTCAACAGCACGAGAGCAGCCAAAGTAAGGGCACAGGGGGAATACTCGGAAGCCAACCGCAAGGTGAAGAGTAGTATCAGGGCAGACAAGAGGGCCTACACAGACAGCCTGGCAGCAGAGGCAGAAAAGGCAGCAGGCAGCGGCAACATGAAACAGCTCTACGACATTACCAGAAGATTGTCGGGCAATATGGCCATACAGAAAGACCAGTAAAAGACAAAGAAGGCAAGCCTATTGCAGACAGAGCAGACCAACTCGACAGATGGGCCGAGTATTTTGAAGAGTTACTGAACAGACCTAGCCCACCCGACCCCCCAGACATCCAGCCGGCAGAGACCGACCTACCCATCAGCTGTGACAGACCCAGCCGGGAAGAGATCAGAAGAGCAGTGGCATTCTTGAAGAACGGCAAAGCAGCAGGCCCAGATGGCATCCCAGCGGAGTCTCTGAAAGCAGACCTAGAGACAACAGTGGAGATGCTGTACCCACTGTTTGGAAAGATCTGGGAAGAGGAGGTGATGCCGGCTGACTGGAAGGAGGGGTACCTAATCAAGCTTCCCAAGAAAGGCGACCTAAGCAAGTGTTCCAACTACAGAGGAATCACCTTGCTGTCAGTACCAGGAAAGGTCTTCAACAGGATCATCCTGGAGAGAATGAAGAGCTCCGTTGACCCCCAGCTGAGAGACCAGCAAGCAGGATTCAGGAAGAACCGATCATGTACAGACCAGATCGCCACTCTCTGCATCATCGTGGAACAGTCTCTGGAGTGGAGCTCCCCGCTGTACATCAACTTTGTGGATTATGAGAAAGCATTTGACAGTGTGGACCGAGAGACTCTGTGGAAACTCCTATGACACTACGGTGTACCCACAAAGCTCGTCCGCCTGATCAAGAGCAGCTACGATGGCATGACATGTCGCGTGATCCATGAAGGGCAGTTCACCAGGGAGCTCCAGGTCAGAACTGGTGTCAGGCAGGGGTGTCTGCTGTCTCCGTTCCTCTTCCTACTGGCCATAGACTGGGTCATGAAGATGACCACAGAGCACAGACGAAGTGGAATACTGTGGACACAGCTTGACGACCTCGATTTTGCAGACGACTTGGCATTACTGTCCCACACTCATCAACAAATGCAGGACAAGACCACGAGGCTTGCTGACATCTCGTCCCAAGTGGGCCTCACCATTCACAAACAGAAAACAAAGACAATGAGGCTGAACGCAACCAGGGAAGAACCAGTCTTGCTTGCTGGCACCCCGTTGGAGGAGGTGGAGTCCTTCACCTATCTCGGGAGCATCATAGACAAAAAAGGCGGCACTGATGCAGATGTCAGAGCACGAATCGGTAAAGCCAGAGCAGCCTTTCTCCAGTTGAAAAAAGTGTGGAGCTCTAGAGAGCTGTCACAACACACCAAAGTCCGGATTTTCAACTCCAATGTAAAAGCAGTTCTCTTATATGGAGCAGAGACTTGGAGATTGACAAAAACCACAGTCAACAGAGTACAGACCTTCATGAACAGTTGCCTTAGAAGAATTTTGAAAATCCACTGGCCAGAGAAGATCAGCAACGTCAGACTCTGGGAGAGAACAGAGCAGATAACAGCAGAGAATGAAATTGGGCGAAGAAGATGGGGATGGATCGGTCACAGCCTGAGAAAGCCAGCTTCCAGTATCACTAGGCAGGCATTGTCATGGAACCCCCAGGAAAAGAGGTAGGCCGAGAAACTCCTGGCGTCGAGACCTCCAAGCAGACATCAAAAGACTGGGAACCACCTGGAGTAGAATCGAAGGAGAAGCACAGGACAGTTGCTGGAGGTCTCTCGTCGACGGCCTATACCCAGGTAGGGGTGACAGGCGTAAGTAAGTATGATCTGAGTAATTCTCCACTGGTGGTGACCTTTAGGATTACACTCATTCTGATTTAGCTAGTGGCACAGACTTTGACCCAGTCTCAATTCTTTCATCAGAATTTATCCTCTGGATGGATACAGAAACGACAGAAGAAAATAAATTACTTTTTTTTGGCTCACGTGGGAAGGAAAAGTGAGTATGTTCCAGTGATTAGGTTGAGTTTTGCAGTCAATAAGTCATATGACCGGAGGAACATAAAATCAATAGGTCATTTTGAAAATCCATAAGTCAAAAAAAAAAAAAAAATTTTTCGGCATTTTCGATGTCAAACTTGTCAACACATCTTGGTAACTTGGCCCGCAGACTCTCTCACTGTTTACGTTTTCGCGGTGCTTGCCTGCCATTTGGTTACAGTCATGGCTGTTTTCAGTTAGACTCAATTAATTGAGAAACCTGAGCATGAATGGAACCAGTCAGAGGCGTAGATTTTCATGAACCCGCGGGCAGAGGCGACTCATGAGGATCTGTGCCTCTTGCAGATGTGGATTATAATCGTTACTTAGTCCGCATCTACTTCCTCAGTTTGAGTAACACTATCAGATAAAATCTCGAGCAATATGCATAGATTCTCATAACGACCCTTAGGTGGTGAGGACTTTTGAACGTCTATGCCTCTAGTCTTGCAGACTTTAGAAACTCAATCTTGCACTGGTTACATTCATCACTCAGCCCACTATAGGTGTTATACTTGGTGTATAAAATACCAAAAGCAAGTATATTTGGCAATTTCGGATTTTTATTTAGTTTTTGCTATTTTGCAATCTAATGTAATCAGGTTTGCGTTTCAATGACTTCCATTACATATAATATGCTTTTTTCAGTAAACATGTGTGCAAGCACTGAATTACTGTGCTACAGTGAAGAGCACAATGTTCTCAGCAACAAGAGCCAGTTTTCTGGCAGTACTGATTCAAGCTTTAGTATCCAGGACACCAACCACAACACATTTTTGTCAAATTGTCATAGATAGACACCCCCACCCTCCGCCCTCTCCTAGAAAACAACAAAGCAAGAACAGATTGTGGTTGTCATAGTACATAAGCTAGCAGAGTTTACCGTGCACCCCCCTCCCCCCCCCCCCCCCCCCCCAGTACTCAATAAGATGGGTTTCAAAGTGTACCTTAGTATGTCCTGAGATGTTTAAGCCATGTTCCCTGAAAATCCTTAGGAACACACCAGAGATATAGCCGATGGCGCAAGGGTACCCCATTCATGCTCTTCGTGGATGCTAAAATGAGGTTGAGAAACATTTTCCTGCTGCCGACCTCTTGACAGCTCACTCATTGGCAGCCAGAACAATATAATATTTAAAGATGGTCATCAAGTAATTGAACGTTGCAGAAAAAGAAGGCAAAAAATGGAGGTGGAAGTGATGATCTCGTGGTGGACATGTGGAAACTAAGTATTTTGATAACATTGTTTAGGCTGTTAGGAACCATGAAACTTATTATGCATATTCATATTTACACATTTCTAGATAAAATTAATGGAAAAGAAAAGGGGATACCTTACTAGACCCGCCTTATGCTAGGTAAAATATCACCTAAAAGACCAGCCACTTAAAAATAGTTACAATTAAATTGATGGGTTACATTGAAATTAATGAAATGATCACAAATTGTTATGCTCATTATGCATAATTTGTTATGAAAACTGGCAACAAAAATATTTAAACAGAAGAGTATGACATAAGCAATTGTTATGGTCATTTTTTGTTCTTTTGTGTACTGGTAAAATGGGGGTAGGGCAGCAGATTTAGCCACTGTGGCCCCTAAATGCATCACAGCATCATAAAATCAGGTTGGGAGTAACTGTGGTACTCTATCCTAACCAATAAAACCTAAGAAAGACCTATCAGTTGTATAAAGAATTTTTGAGGGCATCAGAAACAATGTATGTTCCCTAATTCAGCAATTTTAAATGGGAAAAAGCTATCATTCACCATGAATTTACTGTAAAGGATGCCGACTTTCCTTATTTTCTTGACCCGGGTCTGCCCTGGGGGACTTGGGTGGGGTTAGGTATTTTTTAGTTCCCAGGGTCACCCTGGTCAGCCCCACAGGGTGGGTTTTTCTCTATTCTGGGGCATATGTTTCTGTCTACCCTTTGTCCATTCACCTGTATTTGCCTTTTTAAAACTCTCCCTACTGTCTGCACTGCCTGTAGCTCTTGATATTGGATGTGTGTTGCTAAATGGTCTTGGCTTTATTTAGGCCCCATGTGTTAGGTTTATTTAATGTGTTTGACCGGCTGGCGACATACATTCAATGTTCTGTTTAGTTGTTTTTTTTCACAAGCAGTGCAGGCACGTCCTGAGAAAGCCTTGTTGCTGTCGGGACGTTAAGCAATGTACAATCAATCAATCAATCCTTATTTTCTTGCACTTTACGCTCACATTATTGAAACTTAATAGGTAAGGAGAGGTCAAAATGAAATGGAATAAATTTAGTAATTTTTTCTAATTAATTTTGTTTATTTTTACAACTTTGGGGTAGGGATACAAAATCAACCACTGTGGCACTCACAGTGATCATAGAATCACCTAGTTAAGTTTATAATAATTGTGACATCCTGTTTTAATGATGTAAGCCTGAAAATAGACTGCCAGTGCTATAAAACAAAATGTCTGAAGGCATCTGATACATTATTTTTGTCTTTTTTGCGGAAATGGCTGTTTACTGGGTGTACACATACCTTCACTGTGAGCCAGAGATTCAATATTTTTTCATTCTGTTTTTTTGCAGAGGACGCAGAAGGTGTGCCTTAACATAATAGTGTCTGATTTGGTCTTTTCGAATGAACTCTTATTTAGAGGAAAATGTTTCTCAACCTCATTTTAGCAACCGCAAAGAGCGTGAATGGGGGTACCCTTGCGCCATCGGCTATATCTCTGGTGTGTTCCTAAGGATTTTAGGGGGAACATGGCTTAAACATCTCAGGATGACATACTAAGGTACACTTTGAAACCCATCTTATTGAGTACTGGGGGGAGGGGGGGGGGTGCACGGTAGATCCTGCTAGCTTATGGACTATCAGTGTACAACTAATTACATGATATGGACTTCAACTGCAAGAAGCGAACAAAGCAAGATTGAGTTACTGATTGTGTAACCATGAAATAAGAACGAAGGTTATATGTGTGAGCACGAGAGACCACTGGTAAATCAATTGCAACATCTTACATTACAACATTTTGGACATCATGTAAAAATACGCATATCTGTGCAAAAATTACGAACCGGCAGCACTGACAACAGTTAAGCCATTTCCTTTGCTTCTAGACGTCTATTATGAATACGTGAACTGCTGAACTGCGTGAAAAACAAAACCTGGCTACAGACATCTAGACCCAGTCCGCTGCCGCACCCTCATACCGACTCCGAGGATCAAAATCAGCGTCAATGAGACCAACAAAGGAGACTTTAGACTAGAGTTAATGCAGCCGTGGGGACTGATGATGATGTTTGCCTCTTACAGGCGGAAGGCGTTTTGCATCATATTGGACCGTGTACCTCATCATCATCAGTCCCTTGCCCGAACTGGGCGTTGGGGGGACTGAAAGGCAGCAGCAACAGACAGTGCTCTCCACTGAGTTCTATTTTGGGCGGTGGCAAGCAAGTCTGGCATCTCGAGTTCGGTCCATTCTTTTATGTTTGCGACCCAACTCTTTCTCTGACGACCTCGCCGACGACTTCCTTCGAGAGTGCCTTGGAGGATAGTCTTGGACAAGGTGTTGTGTCGGGTCACGTGGCCAAACCAAGCAAGCTTGCGCCGTTTCACGGTTGCCAGAAGGGGTTCATGTGGGCCCACCAGGGAAGTGAGATGCTCCGTACATATTCGTTGGTCTTGTGCTCGCGGTACGAGATGCGGAGCAACTTCCTCAGGCACTTGTTCTCAAAGGCCTGGATTTTCTTTTCTGAGTCTGCAAGCAGTGTCCAAGTCTCACAGCCGTAGAGTAGAATAGACACTACGAGGGACTTGTAAAGCCTGTACTTGATGGTGAAGCTGATGGAGTTACTTCGCCATATCCTGGCACAGGATAGGTACAGCAACATCAGCAATGGCCAGGCTGGACAGGATATGGCGAAGTAACTCCGTGTACCTAGTCAGGGCCAATGCTTGCAGTATTGTTTACATTTGCTCGACACAGGGGGCAAGTGTCACCCATCACTGTTGGCAGCTGGCCTCCCGCCTCCCTAATCTAGGATGCACTCTGTTCATTGAGGACTGCGGGTCTCAGTGATTGTTTAAAAAATCATATGACCGGCTCACTGACAGAGCAATGCGTCATTTCAAATTTGTATGCGTCAATGACCGATGACCATCCTATTCGCTGATCTATTTCAAACTAGTGATAGAACTGTTTAATTAGCTTGACGTCTGTTGAGGTGTGCAGCTAGTTAGGAATATGGTCAATTCATCTCATCTCATGAAGCGTAAGAGCTGCAGCAATAGCAATGTTATTCATTTACAGTTTCTAATTCTTTTAAACCCCTATGTCCCGTTACTGGAAAATTCTCTGTACCTGACGAACAAATTTTGACAGGGATGGAAAAAAATGAAAGGCCACCCATCACCAAGATGTACAAATCTTCAGATAAAAAAGTAGCATCCAGGCATTTTAGGAATTAACACAGGTGCAGCAGATGCACACATGATTATTTATAATATTTTTATTTGAAAGATTTTGCAATGGCGTGAACCTCCCTCCTTAGTAGTACCAGTACTTTTTGTTGGCATACACATGCAGCTTTGCGATCTAAACTGATGTAATAGTCCAGGAGTGGGTTGCAAACATGCTCGTTTAGCGTGCTAAATCAATGCTTAGCACTAAGATGGCTGACTTAGCCGAAAACTTGCTTTGCATGGGCGTTCTTATCCTGCTGAGTGAGCTTAAATTTCAGGACGGTACCCCCCCTTGCCTAGCGCCAATCATAGATAGTGAGCGAGCTTAGCTGACTTGACCACTCCACACACGAGTATCTGTGTTGTGTACAACGCTGATTTTGCAGTGGCCGACAGTATGAGGATGCAGAATGCTTTTGTACAGAGTAGATATATCTTTTCATACTGACCATTTTCCCCACAGTCAATATTTTTAGTCCGTTCAACAAAATGCCATGATACTTCATTATAGTTCACACACGCAGACTGTGCCATCGCCAATCACAAAATCTTGTGGCCGTTTACTAACACTGTGTAATCAGAACCGGAGACAATAATAATTCTGACACTGTGTATGTTCTGCAGTGCATGTCACCTGTTCAGTGAGAGTGCGAACTTTGTGTCGGGAAAAAAGAGACCGATTTTCTGATCTGACTCTCAATTTTCAGTCTACTGTTGCTGCCCACGGCCAAACTTTCAGTTGCCATTGCCCCATGCCTCGGCCCTATGGTGCACGCACTGCATGTGTGTATGCAGACGGTCACAGGCTGAGAGTGAAAAACTAAAATAGTGCATTTTCATTGGTCACTTGTTTGTTACAGCGTATGTGGGAACCCCGCTAGAGGCTAAAAATAACCGTGCCCAGGAGGTCTGACCATGGGCCATAGCAAAGTTGTATGCTACACCACCCCATGCAACACAAAGTTTCACACACTAAGAATTTCTTTACTATTAAATACTAAGCACGGAAGGCGCTAAGGCAGAGAATTTAAGGCTCACTATTTAAGATCGCTACATGCAATCCACCCCAGGCCATATCTGAAGTATACAACAGACTGCAAAGCACCTGGGACAGATTTTCTGTCATGCTGTCACAATGATAGATGATAAAATTTAAAATTGTAGCGGAAAGCCTGAAACTAGAGACAAAATCTTAAATGAATTTTAATAATAATTGCAAAACTTTCTGCTACCTCCGAGACCATGCTTATAACTATGGACACTGTACCTTGGCTTGAAGATACCTCAGACAGACCCGCGATGCATTGTGCAAGTTGTGAGTGTCGAAAACGGCGATAATGGCTAGGGATGGTGTTGTCACACATCAAACCTGCAGGACATTCTGTTAAAAAAAAAACAAAGAAAACATTAGTCATCTAGTGCAGTCTATGGTCAGGCACAAAAATATAGATCTATGCTTATCATTTACCAATTCAGCAGCGTCAATGAGACCAACAAAGGAGACTTTAGACTAGAGTTAATGCAGCCGTGGGGACTGATGAAGATGTTTGCCTCTTACAGGCGGAGGGCGTTTTGCATCATATTGGACCGTGTACTTAGTCAGGGTTCAATGCTTGCAGTATTGTTTACATTTGCTCGAGACAGGGGGCAAGTGTCACCTCCCGCCTCCCTAATCTAGGATGCACTCTGTTCAATGAGGACTGCGGGTCTAAGTGATTGTTTAAAAAATTAATAAGTCATATGACCGGCTCACTGACAGAGCAATGCGTCATTTCAAATTTGTATGCGTCGATGACCGATGAGCATCCTATTCGCTGATGTTCTGGGCCAGTGGTCGTCCTTGGTAGACTTTAACATTGGAAATTTCTCGGAGACTATTTAAGCTTTTACAATAGCAGTTTTTTTTTTCTGCTATTGTAAAATCCTCTGTGGAAGTCTTGGGCTTTGCTAGATAAGAAAGAGGAACAAAGACTGGTTTGACGAAAACGACGTAGAGATCCAGGAACTTCTAGCAAAAAAAAGAGCCGCCCACCAGGCCCACCTAGCCCAGCCTTCCTGCCCTGTGAAGAAGTCTGCCTTCCGCCTCATCTGCAGCAGTCTCCAACTCAAGCTAGAGAACTCCAGAACGAGTGGTGGTCCAGACTCGCACAGAGGTCCCAGCTCTGCGCTGACAACGGTGACTACAGGGGCTTCTACGAAGCACTGAAAGCAGTGTATGGCCCTAGGCACCTGGTACAAAGTCCCCTGCGAAGCACTGATGGACAGGCACTCCTCACAGATAATACCTCCATCTTGAACCGCTGGTCGGAATACTTTCAGGACCTCTTCGGAGCTGAACGCACTGTTCAAGAAACAGTCATCCTCCAAATCCCACACCTTCCACTAAAGGTTGAATTGGACGAACCACTCACCGCCGAAGAGACCCTCACAGCCATCCACCAGCTCAAGAGTGGCAAAGCAGCAGGCATTGACGGAATCCCGCCAGAGATCTGGAAACATGGAGGCCCAGCACTGCACAACAAGCTCCACGACCTCTTTTTCTGCTGCTGGGAAAAAGGAACACTACCAAAGGATCTCCGTGATGCAGTCATCATCACCCTGTACAAGAACAAAGGAGAGAAGTCTGCCTGCTCTAATTATCGTGGAATTACCCTGCTGTCCATTGCCGGGAAAATTCTCGCAAGGTTGCTCCTGAATCGGCTGGTACCTGCCATCGCTGAAGACCACCTCCCAGAGGGCCAGTGTGGCTTCAGAGCCAACAGGAGTACCACCGACATGGTCTTTGTGCTGAGACAGCTTCAGGACAAGTGCCGCGAACAGAACAAAGGGCTGTACGTAACGTTTGTCGACCTAACAAAAGTGTTTGACACTGTGAGTAGTGTGAGCAGGCAATTTGGTTAGTTAGTTATTTGGGTTTAACGCCGAGCAGGCGACTAAGGCCATCTCACGGCGGTTTGTGAGCAGGCAAGGTATGTAATGTGGCAGATCCTGGAGCGACTAGGTTGTCCCCCAAAGTTCCTCAACATGATCGTCCAGCTCCAGGAGGACCAGCAAGGCCAGGTCAGACTAAACAGTGACCTCTCAGAACCACTCCCCATTCGCAACGGCATGAAGCAAGGCTGCGTGCTGGCACCGACCCTCTTCACCATCTTCTTCAGCATGATGTTGAAGCAGGCCACAGTGGACCTCGACGATGATGACGCAGTGTACATCAGGTATCGTCTCGATGGCAGCCTGTTCAACCTCAGACGACTGCAGGCCCACACGAAAACCCTAGACCAACTGATTCGTGAGCTGTTCTTCGCTGATGACGCTGCCCTCGTTGCACACACAGAGAGAGCCTTGCAGCGCATTACGTCCTGCTTCGCAGATGCTGCCCAGCTCTTTGGACTTGAGGTCAGTCTGAAAAAGACAGAGGTCCTTCATCAGCCGGCACCCAAGGAAGAGCATCGCCCTCCCCACATCACCATCGGCGAGTCCGAACTGAAATCTGTACACCAGTTTACCTACCTTGGCTGCATCATCACGTCAGACGCCAAGCTGGACAAGGAGCTGGACAACAGGCTGGCAAAAGCAAACAGTGCTTTCGGGCGACTATTCAAGCGGGTGTGGCACAATCAACAGCTGAAAAAAGGCACCAAGATCAGCGTGTACAGAGCTGTCGTCCTCACCGCCCTGCTGTACGGTTCCGAGTCCTGGGCCCTCTACCGCAGCCAACTACGACTCCTCGAACGCTTTCACCAGCGCTGCCTGCGTACCATCCTCAGCATTCACTGGAGTGACTATGTCACCAACGTCGAGGTCCTTGAACAGGCGGAAACTGTGAGCATCGAGGCTTTGCTGCTGCGGACACAGCTTCGCTGGGCGGGGCACGTCTCCAGGATGGAGGATCATCGCCTACCCAAGATCACTCTGTTCGGCGAGCTCGCCACTGGACACCGAGACAGAGGGGCACCAAAGAAGAGATACAAAGACGACGGTCTCAAGAAGTCACTTAGTGCCTGCCAAATCGACCACCGCCAGTGGTCTTCGCTTGCTGCGGACCGTGACACCTGGCACTCCACCATTCACAAGGCAGCCGTCTCCTTTGAGGACTCTCGCAGAGCTAACCTTAAGGACAAGCGGCTCAGAAGAAAAAACAGAGTTGTCGTAACTCAGAACCCTGACCAGACCTTCCCCTGCAGCCACTGCGGTCGAACCTGCCTGTCCCGGATTGGCCTCCGCAGCCACAAAAATGCCTGCAGACGACGTGGGCAAGCCCTATAGAATCTTCGTTCGCGAAGTCAAGCCAAGAAGCCAAGAGAGATTCATGCTACAGTCTTCAAACTTGGCCCAAGGATACTTTTGTGGCAAGACCTTTTTAAACATATCAATTTGAGTGACCTCTCACGAAGGTCAAGTCATGGGGTCAGGAAATATTTCAAAAATAGCTATTTTTGGACAATTTATTTTTTCTCAAATACTGTTTACAACTTCAAACCCAAACTTGGTACAAAGATACCTGATGGTAAGACCTTTATACGCTCACTAATTTGGTTGATCCTTCTGAAAGGTCAAGGGTCGCAAGAGCTCAAGAAATAGGTCCAAATCACAATATTTTGACAAAAGATGTTTTTTTCTCAAATACTATTCACAACTTCAAACCCAAACTTGCTACAGAGATACCTAATGTTAAGACCTATCTATGCATACTAATTTGGATGACCCCCTCGGAAAGGTCTTTTAGTTCCCAAGGTCACCCTGGTCAGCCCCACAGGGTGGGTTTTTCTCTCTATTCTGGGGCATGTGTTTCTGTCTACCCTTTGTCCATTCACCTGTATTTGCCTTTTTAAAACTCTCCCTACTGTCTGCACTGCCTGTAGCTCTTGATATTGGATGTGTGTTGCTAAATGGTCTTAGCTTTATTTAGCCCCATGTGTTAGGTTTATTTAACGTATTTGACCGGCTGGCGACATACATTCAATGTTCTGTTTATTTTTTTTTTTTTCACAAGCAGTGCAGGCACGTCCTGAGAAAGCCTTGTTGCTGTCGGGACGTTAAGCAATGTACAATCAATCAATCAATCGGAAAGGTCAAGGGTCTCAAGTTTTTATATGGTTCGTCACCAGTCGAAGACTAAAGTGATTGTTTTTGTATGTTTGAATTTTTTTTTAATGCATGTTGTTGGGTTGTTTTTTTCAAATTGTCCTACTGCTTTTGATGTAAAGTATTTTCAGAAGTCCACGTAATGGCATGATGTATACACATTTCTCAACAGATTAGTCAAATTTGTACCCGTTTTCCACGTTTTAGTCACCAACAGTGGAGAATAACTCAAGTACAAGTAGTATGTCGTCTTCATAAGACAAAATCTCCAATCTGCGTCGACAGTCCGATTCAGTCTTCTGATCACCACATCTTTTGTCTGAACTCCACAATCTTTCTCAAACCGAAGGACTCTGGGTAAAATTTAGTTTTCACATGGGTAGTGGGTACATAAACTATAGGGCTTGGGAAGTTCCCCGCTTTGCCTAGCAGCGTCGGCACGTCAGCCGCCATCTTAAGAGGATACCATAGTCATGAGATAGTGGCGAAATAGTGTTTCAACATGTTTTTCTTCACTTTTCTTCCTCTTTGGTAATGAACAAAAACAGATTCTTGTGAGCGGTTTCCTACAGTGGTGGCAAGACTTGCTGTTATTGCTTATAGTATGTCAGGACTTTCCTGACAGTACAAAAACAGTGATTTTCCTAGGAGCGCTTAGTCCCGTATCCTCACAAGATGGCCGCCACGACTGGCGTGATGACGTCAGCTTCCCGAGCCCTATACTGAGCCAAATTTTGCTTGAAATAATGTCGACAGACGTGATTGCTTGACCTGAATGAAAATGTCCTCATTGGCCTTGGACGTTTTGATTTGGATCTCGTAATTGCATCTGCCGGTTATTGGCAGTGGCACTATAAGCAAAATGTGGTTAAATATATATTTTATAAATCATGTGTGTTCCTTGGTTCATGAACTTGAAATAAATGGTGTCTTGTGTTGTCTGTTTCATACTGTATTCAGTGTGAAATAATATAACATGGTCGACAGCTTACTTAGTGTTATGTAATGTGGCCGGGTGGGTGCAAGCTGATCACAGTTGTTTTTTACTATTTTAGGGGAACCCCGAAACGTCGATTGTCCTTGTCTAGCATTGACACACCACCCACAGATGATGTTCGACCACCATCAGAAAAAGCAGGATCTTCTGCAGAGTCAGGTAAACCCTTTATTCTTTTCATCCAAGCATGGTCAAGTGAAAAACTGAATGAAACGGTGAGGGGAGGTCCGAGGACTGATTACTATATATCTATCTATATCCCGTAGTCTTGCCGACCGTTGAGGCACCACCGATGACTTGGCAACCAGCTCCCTCCATTCCTCTCTGTTCTCTGCCATTCTTAGCTTATTACTATGTACAGTTATTAATCATTGGCTGTCTTGCAGCCCTGTGTTATTCTGGATCTTTTGTTTGAACAACCAAATTGTAATATAGCAAGCTTTGCACTAAAAAATAGTCCTTCGTGAGGACAGAGATAATCCATCCAAGGCTCTCTACAGTCCATTGCACACTTTAGATGCAGCCTGAGAAGTAGAGCAGTTCTGAT
Organism: Semisulcospira habei; assembly: GCA_036245525.1. Taxonomy (NCBI): domain Eukaryota; kingdom Metazoa; phylum Mollusca; class Gastropoda; family Semisulcospiridae; genus Semisulcospira; species Semisulcospira habei. Next base: position 280,488,947 of record BTPG01000002.1, on the reverse strand, counting down.
TGATTGCAAAGCTGCACCTGTAAACCAACCAGTACAGTGGGGTGGTGTTGTCATCACATAACCTTGCAAATATTGCACCAGTGTAAACATTAACACATGCGTCTGATGCTATGTGTTCCTAAAATGTCTGGTGTCTAGTGATGAACTGCCTTACATTTTTTCCCGTCCTTGCCAGAATTTGTCAAATACTGAGAATTGTCTGTTAAAAGAACACCTGGATAAGATACTGAAATGTGAATAACATGGTCATGCAACACTTATCAAGGTGTGTTTGATTTGAATTTGGATCAGTATAACCCTTATCATGCTGAGGCTAAAAGCTTCAGATTTGTACACTGCTATATGCAAGCTACATTATAGTACTTACAGATAAGGATATAGACCAATGGCTTTAGTTCAAGGGTGGTGCCAGAATAGCTTTTCTGGCACTACCTTTGAACAGCTTTTCTGGCACTACCTTTAAACTATTTTAGTCAAACTTATTTCAAACACTGGTGTATTCCGAATGACAAGGGTTAAACCTTTGGTTCTACATAGCACCTTTTGTTGGGGCAATTCCTGCATGAATTGCAAAAGTACTACAGAGAGCCAATGGGTTAATTAATGTGCATGCTCAAACAAAAATAATGTCATTTTCTATTTGCAGTCATTTTCTTCTTTACAATGATTTACTGGTTTTGATTCTACGCATGTCGGTGTGTTCAAGTGTACACAATCTTATACATGTTGAATGTTATTGCCTTTACTTTGTTAAATTTTGGGTGAACATTAGTGCTTATCATTGTTTTATTAACCCTTTGAGTGTCAGTAGCAGTTTTATTCACGATGATTCCTGTAGGAATCATCACAACTAAAACCACTACTGACACCCAAAGGGTTAACTAAGGATAGGGTATAGGGTCTGTGTGTGTGCATTGGTTGATTGGCAGCATTATTTATCTTTCTAGGGGTGTTTGTAGACTCACCAACACTGCTGGATTCACCCACACTTGACAGGTAATATTTCTATGCGTACATTGTAATATGTGTGAGTTCTCAAACAATGAAATTGAAAATCGATTTTAAAAATATATAATTTACCAGTTTGTTTCTGTGAGACTTTATTTACCCTAGTGAAGGATAGATAAACGTGTTGTAGGATGTCAATTTTTGTCAAAACACTTCTCTGAGCTGTGCATATGTTCCTTGTATACAACTTGTTTTAAAATCATTTCTTTTTCACATTAAGTGGCAATAACATTCAATCACAAAGATGCATATTGTTCCTCATCCTGTGTATGGTTTTAGTTTGATCTCAACAAAAAACAAAGAACATCAAGAACAAGGCAAAGCATAAGTCATAACCCAGATCAGATTTACAAAAACTGGAGGAGAATGTGCAGTTTTTGTTTTTCGTTGGTTGTCACCTGCAAAGAATGAATGACTGTTATGCTTATTTAACCCACATCACACTGAGGCTAAAAGCTTCAAATTTGTACACTGCCATATGCAAGCTACATTATAGTACTTGCAGATAAGGATATAGACCAGTGGCTTTTGTTCAAGGGTGGTGCCAAGCTATTCTGGCACTACCCTTGACCTATATTAGTCAAACTTATTTCACACACTGGTGTATTCCGAATGATAGGGGATGTCCGATAATTAAGTAGGACTACAGTTCTCTGTTAATGTAATGTCAGTTTTTTCAGTTTCCAATCCTAGTTTTACTTTTAGTGTAGTAAAGGGGTCCCCAATTATGCAGACCAAACGTCCAGTACATTTAACCCATTGCATCCTGACGCTGATTTTGTAAAAAAAAAAAAAAAAAAATTGCTTATTGTCCTACAAAGGCTACATTACTGATTAGGAGATAGATCAACTGCTTTAGTTCCAAGGGTGGTGCCAGAATAGCTTGGCGCCTGAGGCGCCAAGCTATTCTGGCTCCACCCTTGGACTAAAGCAGTTGAATGTATTTCACGCATCAGGATGAAAAGGGATAATTGCAGCAGAAACGCACTGTGACTCCCAACGACTGAGCCATAAAGGTACACAACGGCTAGAAATAGGCAGAGATCTACATCACCCATCAGCGCTTAAAACTGCTTTTAGAATAAGCGCTTAACAAATCTCCATTTTTATTATTATTTTTTTATTATGACCCACAGGCCGAACAGCCCCTATAGATTGTTTGACCATGAGCTATCCCTCTGGCAGACGGATGGATTACGCCGCATGACCACACGTACACTCGGGCTCCGTATCATGTACTCCTTTGTGTGTGCAAGTTTACGTCACTAAGGGTCCCTGGGTGTCAGCCTTGGGGGGGGGGGGAGGGGGGGGGGGGAGCTAATTATTGGAACTGACGGTGGTGATCAGATAAAGGTGGGGTGATGCTTGGGTCAGTTGGCAGGGGAAGTTGAAGAGACCGTGGACCAATAGAAAGGGACAGGATGTGGATTGACCGTGATATTTCAAGATCTAGAGGAACCAAGATATTCTGACACCAGCCTTGAAATATCATGGTCGATCTGTCACCATAACTGTGATATAGACCTGAGAGGATGAGGAACCTAGATATAATTGGTTCGGCAAGATTCAACAGACCTCATAAGGTATTGTGGGATGGGCAAGGTGGTGTTTTGACTCCTCGTTGACCATAACGCTTACTATACACGTGTCGTCCGCTGAAGGCGGAAAGGGTCAGCTTGGGGCAGGTTGGTTGGTTAGTTCGGAGTTAAACGTCCACAGCACCGAGGTGATCATGGACGGCCCTAACGGGCGGGTTGTGGGGGGCAGGAAAATCTATTGCCTATGGAGTACGACCTGAACACTGATCAACTCAGGCGCACTCCAACTGTGCCACTTTGATTTACCAGGACCTTTTAACGGACATGCTATTGAACAAATCCGTTTTATTCCCCTGGATTGTGAGTCCAGCTACCGAGGCCGGGACGGGATTCGAACCCATGACCCGGCGCTTCCCTTCGCTCTCCTGCGCCGATGTTTAACCGCCTGATCTATTTCGGACTCTACTTGGGGCAGGATAATCAGATCACTCTTTTGAGTCTCCTTCCACACGCCACCCCACCACCACCGCTGGTCAGCGGTAGCGAATCGAGGGAGAGCCTCAGCGGTAGCGAATCGAGGGAGAGGTCAGCAGTAGCGAATCGAGGGAGAGGTCAGCGGTAGCGAATCGAGGGAGAGGTCAGCGGTAGCGAATCGAGGGAGACAACCAGTGTGCACTAACTACTGCCCCCTCATGCATCACCACATTAGACTCCTCCCCCTGCTGCTGGTGTGGGTTTCGTGTTATGTCACGTCATTTTTGGGCTGGGCAGATGTGAGAAATAGTACACCTCAAAAGTTCAAGCCACAGGTGGCGCATTTTACTAATGAGGGGGGTGGTCATTATTAAAGTTAAATTGATCTTCAGTCCACTTGTCTGCTTCTTTCCCCCATACATAACTAATACTGTATGTCGTGGGACTTCTCACTTTTTCTCCTTGAAGAGACGAAAGAAAACTTTAACAGTTTAACATTCTGTTCAACTTGATTCAGTGTAAACATTTGTCCGTCTGCTTGTTTATGTGAAAACAGTGTGCAGCTAGTGTACATACTACTGAGTTTATTTTTAGTAGTACTAGTCAAGCACAATGATAGACCAAATGTAATTTTTACACTGGAAAGGGTGTGTTATAGATGGTGTTAGTTTGTTTTTGACTTAAATATTAGTAGATAACTTGAAGGATTTGCGTTTCCACACACAAAAACTGGATGGATAAAAGTCTCACTGACTGCATGTAAATTGACATATATAAATACTTGCTTAACACCTGTTAAGTCTCGGAATACTGAAGTGAAACACGTGTGCTTCTTTGGAAAACAAAGGACGCCACAAGCCGTTTGGTTTGAAAATGGGCAGTGCCCCGCAGTGAGTGTGATGGATTGCGCAGCAGGGACGATATTTCTCACCTCTGTGCCGTCCGCCCTCAGGGGGACGTGCCTCGTGCCGGCCACCCCATTGCATTTCGCACGTACGCCCCGAACACAGATGTTAGCTGACATCTCTTGCTGAGATTCGCATACGTGGCTTCAAGTGGCTGTGCCCCGAACACGTGAGGATTCATGCCTCCAGCATGAGGGGCCCATTTACGCATGTACTCGGTGTTATTTATTAGTCGCATGTGGTTCAGTCTATAAAGTGTCAATGTTGTCAGGTGAAAATTTATGCCTTTTAAAAGCTTCAAATGTGTACACTGCCATATGCACTATTGTCCTTACAGATCAAGATGTAGACCTGGCTTTAGTTCAAGGGTTTTGCCAGAATAGCGCGGCGCCTAGAGGCGCCACACTATTCTGGCATTCGGCTACCCTTGAACTATTTTAGTCAAACTTATTTCACACACTGGTGTATTCCGAACGATAAGGGTTCAAAGGGAAAGGAATTGCGAGCAAAATTTGATCCGACTGACTTTTGCGAGCTTGATTAGATTTCGCACCTTCTGCCAAACGGCTGTTGGGTCCATTTCTTGTCGGCGTGTTCCAGCAGGTTTTTGACGCTCACTGAAACATCAATCAGATGTCGGTAACAAAATGCACAAGACGAGGCCCGCAACTGGGCAGACATCTGCATTAACTGATTCCGCCCGACGTCCGTATTTCCTAAATTTTTGGAGGCGTCATCTAAGTAATGTCTGCACCAAGAGATGGATCGACCATGATAATTCAAGGGCAGTGCCAGGTTCGCTTGGCGCCGACCGGCGCCAAGCTAGTGCCTTAAAGCGCCAAGCTCATCTGGCGCTACCCTTGAATTATCATGGTTGATCCATCTCCTGCTGTGGGCCGATGGGGCTAAATATGCCAGTAGGCCTGATCTAACGTTAGGCCACACGATACCCACCCTTTATTCAGTTAGTCTCCAGATTCGAGTTTGCACTGCCGTGAACCTAAAGGAAGCATGAGGATCGCGCTATTCTACGCCGTAGAGCTGGGACGGCCGTCGAATCGCGGGTGTTGACAGCCATGGGTGTTTTGTTTTGGGCTCGGTGGTCGCGATTTTATCCCGGCTGCGCAAACATAGCAGCATAGAGGCAACACTAGCCACCAAGATACATACAATACATTTAGCTTCCCTTATCATTCGGAATACACCGGTGTGTGAAATAAGCTTGACTAAAATAGTTCAAAGGTAGTGCCAGAATAGCTTGGCGCTTCTAGGCGCCAAGCTATTCTGGCACCACCCAATGCCATTGCCGGGGCAATATCCTTATCTGTAAGTACTGTAATGTTGCTTGCATTTGGCAGTGTGCGAATTTGAAGCGCTTTTAGCCTCAGTATGATATGGGTTAAGTAGGTCTGAACACTCGATCCCTTCAACTACAGCCACCAGCCGCGAATACTTCAGACCCTGAAGACCAACTCTCAAGTTGAGGTGCGGAGGTGGTGGCAAACATGCCTGACCACCAACACAAGGCCATAGAATGCCATGAACGCAAATGGGACTGATGAAAATCTATGCATCATGCTGATGGAATGTGGTTGACGGGCAACGGTTGACTAGTTTTTCTAATCAGCCCCGGGACCGTAGAGTGTCGTGAACAGTTTACACCATGCAGCATTCCGACATCTCTCAACGGAAACCTTTGTAGCCGCTCTCTCATCTGTGGTAGAACTACCCCTTTCACTCTCGGAGTCAAATACTGCCCATTCTAAAGTAGCGCGGAAACGGATGGGGGCTCGACCTTGAGATCAGCACTAGGTAAATGGTTGCGAGTTGGGTAACTGAAAATACAAGAAAAGGCGGGTCGGGATACAGCGGTCGATGATCAACGCACTGGTGGGATGTCAAAAAAGATTTTCTTTTTCAAAACATGTATTTATCTCATTCAACCCCACGCACTATTTCCCAAATTTTGGAGGCGTCATCTAACGACTATGCACCTGTTGCTGGAGATGGATCGACCATGATAATTCAAGGGTAGTGCCAGATTAGCTTGGCGCTGACAGGCGCCAAGCTAATATAGCACTACCCATGAATTATCAGGTCGATCCATCTGCTGCTGTAGTGTGTCAGGGCTGACTGGGTTATTGCTCTTTTTTTTTCTTTCTTTCTTTTTTTTTTTTTTTTTTTTTTTTGGGGGGGGGGGGGGGGTGGCTTCTCATGCAATCTACTTGGACTATAGTGTCGGCGCATCTCCCTGCAGTCAGTTCGAGTTCAGACACTTTTGGTCCTCGACAAGCTACGTTATCATGGTCGATTCATGGCAGATGGCCACGGAAATAGCAAGGTCAGAAACCAATGAAACGAATACTAGACCCCAAGACCATCTCCAATGTTGGACGAGGGTGGGGTCAGTTGTACAGTTCGGGCCCCTTTCTTCATTGTCGTTCCATCACTCTGTCAGAATATGGAAATGCGGGCGCGGTGGGACTGAAATGGGTTAACAAGGCTCACCCACTTTGTCTAGAGGGAAATAAAGGGGACGGCAGGAGCGGGGGTTGTGTTATGCAGCAGGTCACAGACCACTGGTTCCAGGCAAAGAGGTGGTTTAGGCATGATTAATCTTATGCAATCAGATCTCAGAGGCAAAACGTTCATACGTTGACAGGGAAGGGATTAAATGAACATCCCAAAAACGTGGCCTACAGTAAAAAATAATTTTAATAATAATAATAATTTTTTAAAAAAGGAACTAGTTTTATTATTTATTTTAACCTGTATACTATTTTATTTTTAATATTTAAAAAAATCTTAAACACTTTTCCTATAAAATAACTGCATATTCTGGTCCCATTTACCTGATCTTGAACCGAGACATTTTAAATTAAAATATTGTACATAAAATATTTTATTTTAAATTATTAGATAGTTTTTAGCTTGTTAAGGACCGGTGAAGGGTCAGCCCTTGTGCCCCCTGAACTACTACCTACTGTCGGACCGTCGCGCGGGCCTTACGCTGCTGACCTTCGACCTACCTGACCCTCCCACCCATCCCACCCCCTCCACACACACACACGCCTCCTTTTTTTTTTTTCACACATCAAGTCAAACAAGCCCCAATACACAGTAGTGTCGGTAGGGACAGAAAACCGGATCAAAAGAAAAGGGGTTGTGTTTAGTTGTTTAGACCTACTCAGCAAACCACGCGCACTTGATAACGAACCAGACACCACTGTCCAGTAAACGAGCCAGCACATAAACGCCCGTAACATTGCATCACCGCCACAACATTGCGTCACTGCGACGCTTGTTTCCGTTGAGACTGAAGACAGCTGTTTGGCGTTCAAAGCTGCAGCGGCCTTCATTTAGTTTCTTCTATACATATCTTCAAAAAGACCGAGCCCCCTTCTGCCAGCGACTGCAACCCATTCAGCCCGGCGCACGTGTTTCCCAAATTTTGGACGCGTCATCTAACGACTATGCACCAGTTGCAGGAGATGGATCGACCATGACAATTCAACAGCAGTGCAAGATTAGCTTGGCGCCTGCACTACCCTTGAATTATCATGGTCGAACCATCTTCTGCTGTAGAGCGTCAGGGCTGAATGAGTTAACGTGAAACTTGACTATGTCTTTTGCATTAGAATGTATGCTGCCTCTTACTACGCGAGATGGGCTCCAGATGACACATAGTTTGAGGGTGTGATTTTACGTTGGTGTTGACACTGTAGTGATTTTTGTTTTCAGCCTGCATGCGCATCGCTACAGGCCCGACATTCCTATTGAGGCCTTCACAAAGTAAGATGTGTGGTGTGCCCTCTTTCTGACTGTATCATCCACACAGTGTAATCTCACTCCTTTTTTCTACTTGTGTAAACATGTGGGGGAGGGGGGGGGGGGGGTCAGTGTACATGATCATCAGTATTTCACTCGTGTATCATCATTTTTTCCTGGCCACTATTTTCTTTTTCCACTAGAACTTCGTGTGCTTGCTGTGTCAAAACTTCATGCAAACAGTTTAGATGCTTAGCATTTTTTTCACTCACGTACTCAGCTGTTTTTTGGTTGTTGTTTTTTTCCTTTTTCTGTCCTTATTTTTCATTAAAAACATTGCTGACATGAACAGATGAGAATTTAAGTTTACTTATTTGTAGATTTATTTAATTATTGACACTTTAAACAGATTTTACTTTTTCTTGTACCATTTATGAGTGAAGATCAACATGTTCTCTTCGCTAAGATCAAACAAGAAAATGCCAGCATAATTGATTACTTAGAGTGAGTGGCTTTTCTGTGTATTTTTTGGTAGACGATTTAAAAAAAAAAATTTTAACAATGTTTTAAATTGTCAACCTTGTGGTTTTGTTTTCATTGTTTTGAATATATTTTTTACGAGTCTCAAACCCACATGTGATTCCTGTTCCCTTTCCTGTTCCACCCCACCCGGGTCTGCCCTGGGGGACTTGGGTGGGGTTAGGTATTTTTTAGTTCACAGGGTCACCCTGGTCAGCCCCGCAGGGTGGGTTTTTCTCTCTATTCTGGGGCACGTGTTTCTGTCTACCCTTTGTCCATTCACCTGTATTTGCCTTTTTAAAACTCTCCCTACTGTCTGCACTGCCTGTAGCTCTTGATATTGGATGTGTGTTGCTAAATGGTCTTAGCTTTATTTAGGCCCCATGTGTTAGGTTTATTTAACGTATTTGACCGGCTGGCGACATACATTCAATGTTCTGGTTTTTTTTTGTTGTTTTTTTTCACAAGCAGTGCAGGCACGTCCTGAGAAAGCCTTGTTGCTGTCGGGACGTTAAGCAATGTACAATCAATCAATCAATCCTTTCCTGTTCCCCACAGTCGGCATCTCACCATTGACATTGTAATTGTATATTGGGTCTTTAGCTCATTCAGCCCGACGCATGTATTTCCCAAATTTGGGAAGCGTCGTCAAACAACTATGAACCTGTTGCAGGAGATGGGTGGACTGATAATTCATGGGTAGTGCCAGATTAGATTGGTGCCGACAGGCGCCAAGCTAATCTGGCACTACTCTTGAATTATCATGGTGGACCCAACTCCTACTGTAGTGCGTCAGAGCTGAATGGGTTAATAAATATTTCATTTTTGCTTCTTCTTTAATTTTTTTCAATCCACACTTGAAAAAAATATCAGAATGCCGTCACTCTCTCACACTGTCAGGTACCTTAAAGTTTAGTATCGGTTTAGAGCTTATTGAGGGAATAAATGTTTAGGAAGAAAAAGTTGCAGATTTCATCCCAAAGTCTACGTCCATTTTTCGAGTAAATTTTCAGACTAAAGAATGCTAAAAGAACTTTGGGTGTGCGAAGCGATTTTAGTTGTGATGATTCCTACAACTATTACGACTAAAACGGCTACCGACACCCAAAGGGTTAACACTCAGATTGGGGCCGCAGGGATGCTAAATCTGGCAGGAATGGAAGGATGTGGAACATGTTTGGCAGCGTAAACAAAGTTGTCCATTATGGCTTGACAATGAGATAATTGATGTTTTACGTCATTGTTACTTACTTACTTACTTACGCCTGTCACCCCTACCCGGGTATAGGCCGTCGACGAGAGACCTCCAGCAACTCCTGTCCTGTGCTTCTCCTTCGATTCTACTCCAGGTGGTTCCCAGTCTCTTGATGTCTGCTTGGAGGTCTCGACGCCAGGAGTTTCTCGGCCTACCTCTTTTCTTCTTTCCCTGGGGGTTCCATGACAATGCCTGCCTAGTGATACTGGAAGCTGGCTTTCTCAGACTGTGACCGATCCATCCCCATCTTCTTCGCCCAATTTCATTCTCTGCTGTTATCTGCTCTGTTCTCTCCCAGAGTCTGACGTTGCTGATCTTCTCTGGCCAGTGGATTTTCAAAATTCTTCTAAGGCAACTGTTCATGAAGGTCTGTACTCTGTTGACTGTGGTTTTTGTCAATCTCCAAGTCTCTGCTCCATATAGGAGAACTGCTTTTACATTGGAGTTGAAAATCCGGACTTTGGTGTGTTGTGACAGCTCTCTGGAACTCCACACTTTTTTCAACTGGAGAAAGGCTGCTCTGGCTTTACCGATTCGTGCTCTTGACATCTGCATCAGTGCCGCCTTTTTTGTCTATGATGCTCCCGAGATAGGTGAAGGACTCCACTTCCTCCAACGGGGTGCCAGCAAGCAAGACTGGTTCTTCCCTGGTTGCGTTCAGCCTCATTGTCTTTGTTTTCTGTTTGTGAATGGTGAGGCCCACTTGGGACAAGATGTCAGCAAGCCTCGTGGTCTTGTCCTGCATTTGTTGATGAGTGTGGGACAGTAATGCCAAGTCGTCTGCAAAATCGAGGTCGTCAAGCTGTGTCCACAGTGTCCACTGTATTCCACTTCATCTGTGCTCTGTGGTCATCTTCATGACCCAGTCTATGGCCAGTAGGAAGAGGAACGGAGACAGCAGACACCCCTGCCTGACACCAGTTCTGACCTGGAGCTCCCTGGTGAACTGCCCTTCGTGGATCACGCGACATGTCATGCCATCATAGCTGCTCTTGATCAGGCGGACGAGCTTTGTGGGTACACCGTAGTGTCGTAGGAGTTTCCACAGAGTCTCTCGGTCCACGCTGTCAAATGCTTTCTCATAATCCACAAAGTTGACGTACAGCGGGGAGCTCCACTCCAGAGACTGTTCCACGATGATGCGGAGAGTGGCGATCTGGTCTGTACATGATCGGTTCTTCCTGAATCCTGCTTGCTGGTCTCTCAGCTGGGGGTCAACGGAGCTCTTCATTCTCTCCAGGATGATCCTGTTGAAGACCTTTCCTGGTACTGACAGCAAGGTGATTCCTCTGTAGTTGGAACACTTGCTGAGGTCGCCTTTCTTGGGAAGCTTGATTAGGTACCCCTCCTTCCAGTCAGCCGGCATCACCTCCTCTTCCCAGATCTTTCCAAACAGTGGGTACAGCATCTCCACTGTTGTCTCTAGGTCTGCTTTCAGAGACTCCGCTGGGATGCCATCTGGCCCTGCTGCTTTGCCATTCTTCAAAAGTGCCACTGCTCTTCTGATCTCTTCCCGGCTGGGTCTGTCACAGCTGATGGGTAGGTCGGTCTCTGCCGGCTGGATGTCTGGTGGGTCGGGTGGGCTAGGTCTGTTCAGTAACGCTGATCTTCTCTGGCCAGTGGATTTTCAAAATTCTTCTAAGGCAACTGTTCATGAAGGTCTGTACTCTGTTGACTGTGGTTTTTGTCAATCTCCATGTCTCTGCTCCATATAGGAGAACTGCTTTTACATTGGAGTTGAAAATCCGGACTTTGGTGTGTTGTGACAGCTCTCTGGAACTCCACACTTTTTTCAACTGGAGAAAGGCTGCTCTGGCTTTACCGATTCGTGCTCTGACATCTGCATCAGTGCCGCCTTTTTTGTCTATGATGCTCCCGAGATAGGTGAAGGACTCCACCTCCTCCAACGGGGTGCCAGCAAGCAAGACTGGTTCTTCCCTGGTTGCGTTCAGCCTCATTGTCTTTGTTTTCTGTTTGTGAATGGTGAGGCCCTCTTGGGACGAGATGTCAGCAAGCCTCGTGGTCTTGTCCTGCATTTGTTGATGAGTGTGGGACAGTAATGCCAAGTCGTCTGCAAAATCGAGGTCGTCAAGCTGTGTCCACAGTGTCCACTGTATTCCACTTCGTCTGTGCTCTGTGGTCATCTTCATGACCCAGTCTATGGCCAGTAGGAAGAGGAACGGAGACAGCAGACACCCCTGCCTGACACCAGTTCTGACCTGGAGCTCCCTGGTGAACTGCCCTTCGTGGATCACGCGACATGTCATGCCATCGTAGCTGCTCTTGATCAGGCGGACGAGCTTTGTGGGTACACCATAGTGTCATAGGAGTTTCCACAGAGTCTCTCGGTCCACACTGTCAAATGCTTTCTCATAATCCACAAAGTTGATGTACAGTGGGGAGCTCCACTCCAGAGACTGTTCCACGATGATGCGGAGAGTGGCGATCTGGTCTGTACATGATCGGTTCTTCCTGAATCCTGCTTGCTGGTCTCTCAGCTGGGGGTCAACGGAGCTCTTCATTCTCTCTAGGATGATCCTGTTGAAGACCTTTCCTGGTACTGACAGCAAGGTGATTCCTCTGTAGTTGGAACACTTGCTGAGGTCGCCTTTCTTGGGAAGCTTGATTAGGTACCCCTCCTTCCAGTCAGCTGGCATCACCTCTTCTTCCCAGATCTTTCCAAAGAGTGGGTACAGCATCTCAACTGTTGTCTCTAGGTCTGCTTTCAGAGACTCCGCTGGGATGCCATCTGGCCCTGCTGCTTTGCCATTCTTCAAAAATGCCACTGCTTTTATGATCTCTTCCCGGCTGGGTCTGTCACAGTTGATGGGTAGGTCGGTCTCTGCCGGCTGGATGTCGGGGGGGGTCGGGTGGGCTAGGTCTGTTCAGTAACTCTTCAAAATACTCGGCCCATCTGTCGAGTTGGTCTGCTCTGTCTGCAATAGGCTTGCCTTCTTTGTCTTTTACTGGTCTTTCTGTATGGCCATACTTACCCGACAATCTTCTGGTAATGTCGTAGAGCTGTTTCATGTTGCTGCTGCCTCTGCTGCCAGGCTGTCTGTGTAGGCCCTCTTGTCTGCCCTGATACTCCTCTTCACCTCGCGGTTGGCTTCCGAGTATTCCCCCTGTGCCCTTACTTTGGCTGCTCTCATGCGACTGTTGTTGACTGCTGCTTTCTTCTGCTTCCTCGCTTCTATCTTCTTCAAGGTCTGTGCCGACTGCCAGTCCTTGTGGTGGTGTTTCCTGAACCCTACAGTGTCTTTGCAGGTTGAGTTCAGCGCCTCTCTAACTGCCTTCCACTGCTGCTCTGTGGTGACCGCCTCCTCTTCATTTACTAGCTCCTGTAGCGCTTGAAACCGGTTGGACAGCACCAGTTTGAACTCTTCTCTAACTCCAGTTTCTCTCAGCAGGCCTACATTATAGCGCTGTCTTCTTGTTGTCTCTGTTCGGCTTTTCTTTAGCTTGAGCTTCATTCTTAAGGTAAGCAGATGGTGGTCTGAGGCGACATCTGCTCCCCTCCTCACTCGAACATCTTGAAGGGATCTTCTAAATTTCTTGCTAATGCAGATATGGTCTATTTGGTTCTCTGTCGTATGGTCAGGTGAGACCCAAGTTGCTTTGTGTATTCTTCTGTGGGAAGATGCTGCCTCCAACAGACCTGCCTACCCTACGATTTTTGGGCGTATTTTTACGATTTTTTTTCAAAATACGAAAATACGATTAATGCCTAAAACTTACGATTTTATAAAAATAAAAAAAAAATTTTTTAAAAAATTTTGCGGGGGGCGGGGGGGGGGGGGGGGGGGGGGGGGGGGGTGTTGTGTCAGTCAATAAAGTCTCAAAATACAAAATGTCAGAGCAAAGTAGGGAGGAAAGTGGATTTTTATAGCTCAAAGAAAGCTAAGCACCAGATTTTTTTGCCACAGTATGCTAAATAGTGGACATTTTGGCGACTGTCAAAGAAAGGACCAACCTATGCATTGTGACTTCTCATGTGCCCGTGGTGGCCGAAATGACATTGAAAGCATTAAATTTATCAACTAATGTCCATAAGAGACTGGCAGATGCCCAGAAACGAGTTGTAATTACAGGCTGTGTTTTCTAAGCAGTCTCATGAAGCAGTCGAAATTTTGCGTCAACAAGCAACTAGTGTGGAAATCTGCATGGTTCGTTTTATAGTTGATTCAAATCTTCCTTTGTCCTGTGTGGATTCCATGTCCGGGATGTTTAAGCAAATGTTTCCTGTTGTACGGAATGGTCTAGTTTAAATTGATTTTTATATTGTTTGTACGTTGTGATAATAGTCTGCTACAATTTTATGAAAATACTATTTTTTCCACAAGAATACTATTTTTGGCGATTATAAATACTATAAAAAAAAATTGGTGGTAGGCAGGTCTGCTCCAATGACAAGTCGGTTTAGAGCACAAAAGTCTACAAACCTCTCCCCGTTCTCACTCATCTCCAAGCCTAGTCCCTGTCTCCCCATCACCTCTTCGTATCCGGTGTTGTCCTCCCCTATTTTGGCATTAAAATCGCCCATGACGATGGTGATGTCTCGCTCCGCACATTTGTCCACGGCACTCTGGAGTCGGTCGTAGAACTCTTGTTTCTCTTCCTCGTCACTGTCATTGGTGGGCGCATAACACTGGATGACGTTCAGCTTGAGCTTTTTCTTGGTTCTAAAGGCTGCTGTTATAATTCTTGGCCCAAGAGCTTCCCAGCCCATCAGCGCTCTCTGTGCCACTGGTGACAGCATGAGTGCTACTCCTTCTGTATGGGGGGCATTCTCCTCTTCATGACCTGAATACAGAATCATCTCCCCACTTAACAGCCTTTTCTGGCCAGACTGCGTCCATCTGGCTTCACTGATGCCTAGCAGGGAAAGGTTGTACTTTTGCATTTCCGCTGCTATCTGGGCGGCCTTGCCGCTCTGGTACATGGTCTTGACGTTCCATGTGCCCATGGTTGTATCCCTGGATAGAGAGAGGCAGCTCGGTCCTGTGGCTTCCGAAGACTTCCGGCTTTCACCACAGGACGTCATAAGTCTTCTAGTAGAAGAACCTTCCTCCTCCAGGAAAGGAATTACTGTTAGTCTTTTCGTCGGCGTTTTTGTAGCTATTTCCTTTTTTGCAGGGTGGGGAAGCTACCCCCATGCCCAACCCCCTTACTAGGAGGACCAGGGGTTTTCTGTCGGGGTCACCTTCCCTTAGACCATGTTGGTTCACGGCACCTTATTTCATTCGGTGCACCCCTCTCACGAGGGACCCCCTATCCACCACCCAGGGGACGCGCCTCAACGCCGTATGGTCCCAGCGCGAGGTTTACGTCATTGTGAAACTTACTTTTGCTGCACAATCTCACATGTGTATTTTAGTAGGAATGTTGGGCTGGTTTTTCACTCAAAGTTAATCATAACTGCAGAAACAAAATATGGATGTCATCCCACAATTTTTCTTATTGCTTGCCCCATCAACCCATTGTTTGATATTTTGAGAGTCTCTGAGAAAAAACATTGCCTTTTATCCTCACGTTTCGGTTTTGATATATTTTAGCTGTAAACACCCCAAGGCAGAAGTTGCAAACCCACCCATGACACGCAGTTGATTGGCCACTGCTATAATAATTATATTCATATACATAATTCTTATGCCATCCATAAATTAGCCGAAAGCGCCATGAATTGAATCCACGTTCACAACACATGCATTCACTCAGAAAACAGTACGAGACAAATACAGAACATTTCCATAGCACGAAGGGTCAGCTCAGCTATTTACATTTTGGAAATTTGATTGCATGAACCTGAAATTTATAAGGTGGCCTGACGCCAGTACCAAAATAGAGGGGAGGAAAAGCCGGAGAATGAATCCCGACCTGTTTTCCCACTAATACAGTAATGGTGACATGAGCGGTGAAAAGTCGGCCGGTGTGAAAAAGGATCAAACCTCGCACCACTCACATTAGTGGCAGGCAGTTTATCACTGCGTCACAGACTGACCCAGGATATTCAATTTATTTTTAAACATACACACACACACACACATGCGTGGGTACAGAAACATGTTGCTTTGCACACAAAATATATACATTCTGTACCACTGCTGTCATCGGATGTGACGTCGTTTTACCGTTGCTATTTTTTTACTGTAAAACTTTACTCCTGGTCTCATTTGGCGTCACTTGCTTACTCATTATTGAGCACATTCTCCCATGACCTGTCTGTATAGTCTACTGTATTTTCATTACAGTATTCCAAACAACAATTTTGCAAGACAATATAACACTCCTGCTTTATGGTCTCCTCAGAAGGTGTCTGTCAATGATTAGATAGTTCAGCTATGATGTATTTGTAGTACATTATTATTGATAGATACTGATAGGTTATTGTGGTGCGGGTAAAATTTATGACCTACAGATGTCATGTGTTAAATTGTTATCTGCAGCTGTGATGTTGCTTAAAAATACTGATTCACGGCCGACCGCATCCAGATGTGCAGCATAAGCCGCACCGCGCATCCGGTTGTGGCTGTCCACAAATGGGTTTCAAGAGACGTTTTTGTGCTTTGCACACACGACTTGTGGAAGGCAAAATTCTGTAAGAAACGATGCCTCGAACAAACATGTTTTTCCCTGTGTCTTCAGGAAGAAAACCATCGCCTTCAGGAGAATCAATACACTACCAGTAAGTTTCCATCTCTTTATTTGTTACCCCAAGCACTTTATAGTTTTTCAGATGGTCCCAACTTTTTTCATACACGTGATTGAATATTGGTTTCAGTTGCTAGCCTTGAAAATAACTAGCAAAGGAAATGCATGGATGGGATTTTTTCCTGATACAGCCTGATTTCCGGATTTTTTTTTTTTCACTTAAAAAGTGCCCCAATACCCTCGCTTCAGGATTCAACTTTTTTTTCAGTCCTACCCATGGAAATGGCACACATCAGAAGGAGGTCAAAACAGTTTCCTAAAGTTGAATTTACCGGAAATAGACTGTCTTGTTTTTCTCAAGTGCGCTTCTATGTTGCTTATTTAGTGCATTGTACAGGCATTCACCTTTTCTTTCAGGATAGACCCTAACCTTGTTTAGCGTTGTATTTCTTTACAGCCTCCCACCCTGCGGCTGGACAGTGACAGCCCCACAGAATTTATGGAAATGGCCGTGGACGAGGCATCGGCCACCGAAAACAGCAATAGCAGCAGCACCAGTAAAACCATGTTTTTCATGGACGAGAACAGTTCTCAGGACAGTGGGCTCAGCCTAGGCCTAGACAAGGTCAGTGAAACTTGGGGCGGAAAAGCTCAACTCATTCAGCCCCCACGCCACGTATTTCCCAAATTTTGAGGCGTCATCTAACAACTATGCACCAGTTGCAGGAGATGTATCAACCATGATAATTTAAGGGTAGTGCCAGATTAACTTGGCGCCAACAGGCGCCAAGCTAATCTGGTACTACCCTTGAATTATCATGGTCGATACATCTCCTGCTGTAGGGTGTGAGGGCTGAATGGGTTAAGCCAAAACGTTATATCACATCGACTAGTGCAACTCTCTCCTTTCCGGCCTCCCTAAACCCACCACTTTCACTCTCCAGCACATCCAGAACAATGCTGCCCACCTCGCCCTCAGAAGAAATCCGACCACATCACTCCCCTGCTCAAACTCCTTCACTGGCTCCCCATCCCCCAACGCATCCAATACAAGATTCTGTCTCTCTGCTACAAATCCCTGAACAACTACGCTCCTACCTATCTCTCCAACTTACTTCACCCCTACACTCCTTCCTGCTCCCTCGGCTTCGCCTCCGACCCTCTCCGCCTCCTTATCCCCCGCACCAAAATCAGCACTTTCGGCTCCCGCTCCTTCTCCGTCTACGGTTCATCCACCTGGAACACTCTCCCACTCTTTTCGTCAGAAACACTCTCCTCCTTCCAGTCCGTCCTTAAAAGTCACCTCATTCAACAGTTCTAGCACTATAACATCACCACGCTCTCCATCCCAAGCTGACTGTCATAATGTATATGTGGTACTTGAGTCATTGTCAAAAGCGTGCGCGAGTTGTGATTGCACGCTTAGGAGTTATAATTGTAAGATGAGCTCATCAAAAATACCGTAATTATTTATTATTAGTATAGTGTGAATGTGCGTTTGAGGTCATTATGAGAATGTCATCTCTCTCTCTCTCTCTCTCTCTCTCTCTCTCTCTCTCTCTCTCTCTCTCTCGTCCCCACCCGGGTCTGCCCTGGGGGACTTGGGTGGGGTTAGGTATTTTTTAGTTCCCAGGGTCACCCTGGTCAGCCCCACAGGGTGCGTTTTTCTCTCTATTCTGGGGCATGTGTTTCTGTCTACCCTTTGTCCATTCACCTGTATTTGCCTTTTTTAAACTCTCCCTACTGTCTGCACTGCCTGTAGCTCTTGATATTGGATGTGTGTTGCTAAATGGTCTTAGCTTTATTTAGGCCCCATGTGTTAGGTTTATTTAATGTATTTGACCGGCTGGCGACATACATTCAATGTTCTGTTTATTTTTTTTCACAAGCAGTGCAGGCACGTCCTGAGAAAGCCTTGTTGCTGTCGGGACGTTAAGCAATGTACAATCAATCAATCAATCTCTCTCTCTCTCTCTCTCTCTCTCTCTCTCTCTCTCTCTCTCTCTCTCTCTCTTTCTCTCTCTCTCTCGTCTGTATTGGCCTGTGACTTTGGACCTTACTGTTTATTTGCTGTAAGATGCAAGGTCACAGACCAGCACACAGTTGCACAGAAGTGTAGACACATGTTCAGTGGCATCTAATTTGTTGATATGCAGATCTTCGATCAGCTTCTCTGCTAACTTGAACGCTAGCTGTCATGGTTGCTGAATGCTGGTAGTGCTTTGGAGGAGAATAGTCTTAGCTGTTGACTCCTGGTAAAAGTTTGACATGAGGATGTAGCTTAGTGGATAAGACACTGCGCTGGCAGTCATAAGATCCCGGGTTCAAATCCCCTGGTGGGCAAGAATGGGATGTGGACTTTTCCTTATTCCCATCGAGTCAAATTTATGTACAGACTCGGCTTACGGTTGTCTGTCTCGCCTTCGTGTGTACAGCACGCATAATCATCAAGTGCGCGCGTTAAAAATCCCATTACCACTATTCGAAAAGAGAAGGCCCGGTAGGACCGGTGAAATGGAAACAGAAATATATCACATGCACCGAAGTTAATAGTAGGGTGGAGGTTTGCACATAAAGTAGCGCTTAGTAGCAGCAGGCTTTCAAAGCTTCATCTTCCATCCCTACAGCGCCGCGTGCATGTTTAATTAGATGGATATGTGCGCCTCGGAGACACCATAACATATAATTCATGTACATATTGATATGTTTGTGTTTAAATTAACCCCTTCCCTGCCAGTGGACTTTGTCCCTGCAATCTTTGTGAACCCATAACGCCCTGAAAGACTACGACAGGATGTGGATTGATCAATATTTCCTGTAGGCGCCAAGTTATTCAGACACCAACCTTGAAATATGGTCGATCTGTCTCCAGAACTGTGATAAAGACCTTAGAGGATGTCTACACAAATTTGATAATTTCATCCTCAGGGTGTATGGGGTTAATTTAACGCAAAAAAGAACGTGGGTACAAGGTGCTCTCGGCGAGAGGTTTTTATCCTCATGCAGCTAGGTTACGTTTATTTTTCCTTGGCAGTGAAGGGTTAAAGATGGCAAAACAAACTGCTTTGATTTTCAGCTTACAGGTATTGTGTGCATGTATTCTGCTTTCAGCATACCGTTATCTTTATTTCTGTGACAGGATCCCGGTTTCAAATTTGCTGCCCCGGTTGGCATTCCACGAAGAAAGAGCATCAAGCTGAACGAGATTTCTGAAGAGACATGTTCCCCACACAAATACTCCCCTGTGAAATCCCCACAGAAGAGATCTTTGTCTTTTTCTATCAATGTAAGTAGTTTAGCTATTTATGTTACTGACCCCTTTAAACATGCAGTTTCTGATACTCTTTGTGATGCCCATTGTTGCATGCAGAAGAGGATTAAAATGTCTCAAACTCAGGCAGTCGCGACGTGATAATTTGATGTCGCGTGCAATGGGAAATGCTATGTGTGAGATGAGATTATGACATTGCGGCAGTTTTCATGTGAGTAAGTGCCAATAAGAGCCCACATTCAGGTGTATATCCAGAACGTTTTTTTGCCAAAATATGATGTAAAAATAGAGAATGAATGAATCATTATTCGCAAACGTAAGTGAGGTGGTGCAGTGTATGGCAAAAATTTGTGGGTGGTGTGTTTGTGGGTGGTGTTTTTGTCACGAGTCCTGCATGAATCATTGCAGTGTAAAGCACCAGCAGTCTGTGGGTTAACACATTTGCGGCTAGCCACGCATCCGGGTGCAGCTGGCCGCAAATGAGTTAACATCATGCACTCTTGACCCCAAATGGAACCTCTTTGTTTGCCCTGCTTGTCTTGACTGTATAATGTGTAAACATGGCAAACTTTGCGATTTGGAGCCAGCATGTCTTCTCACAATCCAAAGCAACAGAAAAGGCTTGATGCCACAATTGTGCCACGATATATGGATTGAAGCCTCGTCGGCTTTGCTGTTGCGCCATTTTCCGCACTGCCCCGCTCCACTATGTAAAATCGAAAATTGACCGTTACATTCAGACTTTATGTACTGCAAGCCAGAGACATGTTTAGTTTAACACAAAGGAATAACATTTTGAGTACGCATAAGTGATTACTTGCTGTTGATTTGAACTTAGATCACTTACTTTGTTTCAGTACATATTACTGGATGCAAACATGGCAGAATTCTGTAATTCATGAATCAATGCTTTGTATTGTATCAGAATGAACATTGTACATTTGACTTTTGTCAGAGAGCTGTTTGCTGCATATCATCCTTTCAGATTAAGAATGTTTTGCTTGCTTTGACTCTGTCTGTGTCTGCCCTGGGGGACTTGGGTGGGGTAACTACTGTTTAGTTCCTAGAGTCACCCTGGTCAGCCCCACAGGGTGGGTTTTCTTCTGTATTCTGGGGCATGTGTTTCTGTCTACCCTTAGTCCATTCACCTGTATTTTCCTTTTTTTAAACTCTCCCTACTGTCTGCGCTGCCTGTAGCTCTTGATATTGGATGCGTGTTGCTAAATGGTCTTAGCTTTATTTAGGCCCCATGTTGTAGGTTTATTTAACGTATTGGACCGGCTGGCGAAATACATTCAATATTCTGTTTATTTTTATTTTTTCACAAGCAGTGCAGGCACGTCCTGAGAAAGCCTTGTTGCTGTCGGGACGTTAAGCAATGTACAATCAATCAATCAATCTGTCTGTGTCTGTCTAATCAGGCCTTCGGCGATTTCAACAGTGATGGGGATAGCCCTGTGCGCTTGAAACGATCGTCCCTGACATGCAGTGAAGGGGATGATGATGATGATGGCTTCTTGGACATTGTTGATCAGGAAGTGGCTGAGGTAAAGTTCTATCCGACTGTTTCACAATTATTTATGCACTTGTCTTCAGCAGGCGTCTGAAAAGACTTTGTTCGTACGACCAATCCCTTCAGCGCAAACCATATTATGTTACCTTGCTACAAAAACCCTTGTAGCGACTAATGGCAGACTTCTTGTAGTCTGTAGTATGACGCGATATGACCTAGTTTTTGACCGAGTGCCAGCTTTGTTTGACAAAAAGTGAAAAAACACACCACACAACAAAAGCTTCTTCGCACGGTTCGAAACAATACGCACTCTAAGAGTTGTTTTAAAGGCAGCAACATCCAGTTTTAAAAAATATTTTCCGTGTGAAACAAAAAATAGAGCAGGCCTTTCCCGGATCGAAAATGGTACACCCATGTCACTGTCACATGATCGTTGCTTCATTGCCGAATATCAAATTCGGAACTATTTTTTAGTGAGCGACAGTCGGAAAAACACGTACTCGCTGTTAAAACGCATAACTCTGACGTGGACAGTGCATGCCCAAACAGCGCTAACCAAAAGTCAAATTGAATTTGACACGCTACCAGCAGGAGTGGTATTTGCACATGATCGTGACCTCTTGCGACTGCAAGGGCTCGATTAAAAATGTATTTATGTCAGCTATAGGAGATGCCACAGAAGTTCAGAGTTTGATCAACTTGTCTAATTTATGAAATTAGCAGAGAAATGAAAGAAAATATGTTATTGGTAATAGAGGTTTGCTGCATGGACAATTGTCGGCCTTCGGGAGGTCAAAGGAACCATTGTACCCCTCAGGCCTACAAGGGTGCTTGTAGCAAACCCCTGCTACCAATAACTTATAGTGTATCAGCTTGTCCACACCTACTGTACTATTACTACTAATGACTTTCACAGCACTCTGTACAGAATGTGTATCAGCTGTTGGATATGGATCAGCCATGAAAGTTATAGGGTTGTGCCAGATTAACTTGGTGCCTTTGTTGGTGTCAAGCTGTGCAGGCATAACTCTAGAACTGTCATAAGCAGTCCGTTATCATGGGGCAGTCTGTTATCGTGGGCAGATCATCTCCTGCTTTGATGTCTGAAAGAGTAAACATGTTAACACATTCTGCCCCAGGACTGAAATCCCCAAATTTTGAAGTTGCCCTCTGAAGGACTGTATTACAATTCTAGATACAGATCAAGCATGATAGTTGAAGGGTGGTGCCAGAATAGCTTGGCACCTATGGGCACCAAGCTATTCCGGCACCACCCTTGCAGTGTTCATTTTTGGAACACACCCCGCACCAATTGACACATCGAGTCTCACGTTGGCCCATTGCCCGGGGTGCGCGACATCAGGCATCGTTTTTACGGGCACGCGCACCAGCTGTGTGTTTATTTCTTGCACAACTCTTATAATAGATGCTTGAAACAAACCAGCTAAACACAGCTAGCTTTGACTGAAACTGAAAAAGTACCCTGACAATTCGATCAGTGCCGTTCCCTGTGATCACTATAGGAATGTGACAGGGGTCATCACACTACTCAACATAGATTCTAGCCTGCAATTGGTTCACTCGTTAACTATTTGACCAGTGATAACCATCATTATATTGTAAGCCGACCTAATTCTCAGAAAACTGTTCACTTTGAAAGAAGGATTGTCTCCCTGTTTGATCACCTCGGCGATGAATGATTGACCCCCCGCTCATTGAGTTTTCACTGAGTGGGCCAATTGGCCCACAGCCTATTTTTTATAAAAATAAGCCCTGTTCTGGAACTATCATGCTCGATCCATGCGTTGCTGTTGTGGTTGGCTGAATGAGTTAATACATGTATTATAGACTTCCAGCAACAGGTGTAGGGTCTTGATGGGTAATAGAAGTTAGCATAAGATTAAGAACCTCTTGATACTAAAGCTAGGCTATCATTTGTTTCCTCAAAATACATTACCGATGGCATTACCCCTTAACTTGCCCGATTTCAGCCTAAGACCCTTTGTGTGTACCTACACGACAAGGGCTGTTACTCAGAGAGTTGTATCCAAGTGACCGGGTAGTCTCCCCTCCCTCCATCCGGTCACGTGAGCCGTGCATTCCCACCAGTCTTACCCTTAGCTTCACTGAGAATGTTTTTTGTTGCTATATTAACTCATTGGCAGCCAGCCGCATCTGGATGGGCACGCCTTTACCATAGCTGACACTTATAGTATTGGCAGCCAGCCGCATCTGGATGGGCACACCTTTACCATACCTGACACTTAGTTCGCTTCCAGCTGCAGAGAGATAAAGCGCCGCGAGGTCAAATTCCACCCTCGCGTGCTCATTCTATTTATATCGCACCTGCTACTGCGCGGTTCATGGCGTGACCGGCGCTCTGCTGCTGTAACAACTACCTACTGGTTTGTATTCATAACACATCTCTGCCTAAAGTGACTATTGTGGAACCAACATCGTTCAAAAGTTGAAATTCTCACCTACACACCGATACCAAACATGACAACATTACGACTTGCACTTGTGTAGCAGGTTATGGTGAAAATAAAGAGAACGGGAATTTGTTGATGTACGAGAACAAAAATTTATTGTGAAATTAACAAAGTTCCCACAGCCATAACAGAAAGACGCTACTTTTCCCAGTGAAACACACTTGCATGCATAAGGGTTAGCATGCCTACAGTACGTATCACTTAATGGATTTTGGTTCCATGGTGGGGGACAGAAGCAGGAGGGTAATTAATGAGGTCACTGACAGGTGTCGACAGACAAGTTCCAGACATCCGACTTGGTGTACACTCCCGGAATTGGGGAAAGAGAGGGCTTAGTTACACGGATACTATTGAGGAGATAGCCACATTTCTTTCTTGGGAAATAGTGTAACAGTCTAACAGTCAACCTTGTAAATGTACTTTTGATTTAACTTTTGATCATGATGGAGTCTGATGAAACGCGTACAGTCTGTGTACACACAGGTGTGTTCCATGCAATGAGAGTAAATGCAATGTGCAGAATATGTGGTGAGAGATCACAAAAGAGATACACGGATAAAAAGTCATTTCTTTGTATCAATTATGAACACTTAATCCTCAAGTGTTATGGAATTAATATCCAGGAAGACAAAGACATGATGCACTCCAAAACAATGTGTAGGAGTTGCTATAGTCGGATGAAACGGATAGACTTGACTGAAACACGTGTGTCCGAGGAGACAACCCGAAATGCGGCGTCTGATATTGCCTCATCACAACACATTTGGACCAAATACGAGTGTTGAAGAATGTGTTGCGTGTGTTCACTTCATGCAGCTAGGTAAAGGAGGACGACCAGCGAAGCGGGGTTCACGGCATGGAAAGAAACGATCGTTTCAATCCGCGGAATGTGACACTCATAACACTTGACACTAATAACAGCACTAATAATAAAGGTAATTTGTATAGCGCCTAATCACCAAGGTGCTCTGGGCGCTTTACAATCACAGTAATGAAACGGTGAAGCTGAATACACAAACAAGCACATACAACAAAAAAATACATTAATTTACAAGGGCGAAAACTCACACTACACACACACACACACAAGGTGCTCTAGGCGCTTTACAATCACAGTAATGAAACGGTGAAGCAGAATACACAAACAAGCACATACAACAAAAAAATACATTAATTTACAAGGGCGAAAACTCACACCACACACACACACACACACACACACGCATGATGAGCCGCCAGACAAAATGGTCTTTACGTATATGCAACAGAGAAAAGGTGTGTTTTAAGCTTGGATTTGAAAATGGAAAGAGATGATGAGTGACGCACATCAGCTGGGAGAGCGTTCCATGTAATGGGACCAAAATACGAAAATGCACGATGACCTTGAGTGACCTTATTACGTCTAGGAATACGGAAAACACGAGTGTCTGAAGCAGAGCGTAGTGAGCGGGACGGTGTATACAGCTGGACAAGATCAGATAAGTAAGGAGGGGCAGAACCAGAGATGATGTTGAAACAAATAACACAGACTTTATACTGAATTCTGTATGAAACTGGCAGCCAGTGCAAATTAGCTAGTAGAGGCATAATGTGTTCACGTTTCGGTACACGAAAAATCAGACGTGCAGCACAGTTCATGACTCTGGATTTGGTCAAGAAGATTTTGCGGAACACCGGACAAAAGAGAATTGCAATATTCTATTCGGGACAGCACAAGGGAGGTAACAAGTGTTTTGGTAACTTCAACAGTCAGCAGATGTCGAACAGTGCTGATCTTCTGAGTTCAATCAAAGACAATACATTATAAGACAGATCACTCCTTCATAAGGCTTACTAAAAAAAGCGAGGTCAGTGTAGCAGTTGCGTCCCATGGTGTAATCGTGTTGTGGCCATACGTCTATCACTATCTGGTAATGGGCTCGAGCTCTGACACGAGGTTTTTTGAAGGGTAACAGGTGCTTTTTGTGTGTGCATTGCGGAAAACTGTTTTAAAATCACATGAGCTCTGCTTCTAAGATATTTTTTTCTATTCCTAATCAAAAGATTTTTCGGAAAAGTGGTAATTAGCACGGAAAGTGTAAAAGAAAAATAAATAAATCAGGCATTTCATTGTTGCCGTGAGTGTGAGTTGATGTCTAGTACACACGCGCGCGCGCGCACACACACACACGCACAGACGTGCACGCAAACAAACACATGCACACAAACGAACACACATACAAACAAACCACCAACACAGGACTAAATAAGAAATAATTTACAGCAAATATCAGTTGTTTTGAACAATCTCACAAAAAGATCAGTTTATTAATACAGGTTCAACTTGCAGCAGGTATTATCAAGAAAACCAAATAGTGATTATACACAGGCCACGCTAACCACCTTATGCATACACCCGTTAGAAACTAAACAGTACCTTCGATAGTATGCACAAAGAGATTAATAAGAAATGATCACTGATTACCTGTTCCGTCTCCTCCTCTCAATTCATCCATCCACCCAACACATGTAAATGTATGACAAAATTATTCATCATACACAAAATAGCAGGTCAACATGAATATACGCAATAGGCTGAATTATCATAAGACGTACAACAGACAGTACCATCAGTCACATGCCCACCGCCTTTAGATCTAAAAGTCATTACCAGGTAAACAGATAAACATGTCATCACCGATCAGAATTATATTCTCCAACAACTCCCTCCCCCCCCCCCCCCTCCACCTGACCTTCGGCTGCTTCCAGTGGGAAACTAAACCCCTTACAACAAAGGCAGTCGCATGGTTTGCCACAAGATTTGTCCTCTCGTCCTCCCCAAAATTCTCTGCCCCTTCTATTTGATCACGTTTTTTGTTGTAGGTGACTTGTTCTTTTATTGTCATTTCGTCTAGACACAGATCTGACTTTGGCGGCAGTACAGACACTTTAATCTGAAGTGCTTTCAGAATTTTGGCACTAAAGCCTGGGCAGACTGAAACCTTTCGCATAGTTTTCCGTAAGGTTGAAACTGACAGGAGGACAAAGAATTTTGCAAGCGTACGATATGCCTTGGGGCTTGCATGAAACAAAGATAAAGCTGTTGTTTTTTTCTGTCTCCGTCCATCTCCGGCCTTGTTTCTTTTTGTGTATTTCACGCAACTGTGGCTGAAATAAACTTAACAACGAATCAGGCAAAAAATGGGCCAAGCGGCTCTTCGCTGCTGCATCCTTCTTCTCTTTAAGTGTTAATGTCTTTTCTTTCCTTGTTTGCCGTCTTTCTACCCCACCCGGGTCTGCCCTGGGGGACTTGGGTGGGGTTAGGCATTTTTTAGTTCCCAGGGTCACCCTGGTCAGCCCCGCAGGGTGGGTTTTTCTCTCTATTCTGGGGCATGTGTTTCTGTCTACCCTTTGTCCATTCACCTGTATTTGCCTTTTTAAAACTCTCCCTACTGTCTGCACTGCCTGTAGCTCTTGATATTGGATGTGTGTTGCTAAATGGTCTTAGCTTTATTTAGGCCCCATGTTGTAGGTTTATTTAACGTATTTGACCGGCTGGCGACATACATTCAATTTTCTGTTTAGTTTTTTTTCACAAGCAGTGCAGGCACGTCCTGAGAAAGCCTTGTTGCTGTCGGGACGTTAAGCAATGTACAATCATTGTTTGCCGTCTTTCTGTCGTAATTACATTTCTTCCGAAGGCAGTACAATCTGTTGCGCACAGTTTTGAGACTTTTCTTCAAAGCCTGCTTTCTTGGTGAATCGCTGTCCTACCCCCAGTCCTGTTGCTGCAGTTCCCCCCCACACCAGTTTCTCCACTGGACTCATCTGCACACACACAAGCAACCATGCATTAAATCATTAATGATATCATGATAATCCACAGCATATTTACTCAGATCAAAAAAATTAATTCACATTTCATATGACTGACCAAAAATGTATTTTCACACACACATGCAGGCGCGAACACACACAAAAAGGCCATCGAAAATTCATCCAAATTTAAAATCTGCTTGTCTGATTTTAATAGTCAACAGATTTTACGACCCCAGTTGTGAAAACAACTCACACAACTAATCTTTTGTGCTGTCATTGTTTGGTAATTTTTTATAAATTAAAAATTTCAGCTTACAAATTATAAATCAAATTATATTTATTCATTGAAAATACCTGGTTGCAGTGACATGCGTGCCTGCTTGTGAGGCGGCGCTTCTGAATGTGTAGCAGTATCCCTCGTCAGTCTCTGTTGTTAGTTGTGGGGGTGGGTTGGGCACCGAAAACACAGTCGGCGCGCGTGAACTGGCTGTTTTCAAAATGGGCACTGCACAGCCTGTAGGAACGTGAACGCAGCTCAGCAGGTAAAAGTCCCAACAGATCTTCTCTGCGCGAATTCTGCACCCGGACATCTGTTGGGAGAATAACAAAGACTGAAATACAAGTACTAAAACACCACCAGCTAAATACTGTAGTCTGTAGGCGTAGTTCGTGAGAACAGTACAGTGGACAGAGTTCTGCATGACCTTTTATACTTTTGTATTTTAAGTCTTGATAGACAATGAAAGCGAAGTAACTTTGCAACGACTGAATTTTATCAACGACCTTACAACTCGAGGTTTCTTTGCTTAATTTCTCACCAGTACTTTCCTCTTTTTGATCGGAACATCGGTCTTAAAACCGCAACTCGATTAAGAACGTGAAACTTACACAGGATTCTCCCTATCGGTCGTATTGCCTTAAACGAAAGGGAAAGGTCCGTGTAGCCTAAAGAATACTTTTCCTCACCCAAGTTAAGCACGTGTGGCACAAATGACTAGATCTAACTTGAGTTAGTCCACCATAAAGTGGATACAATGGGACAGGAAAACTGGTCTATGTACATACTGCCCTCTTCTACATTTGAAAACAAAAT
Organism: Semisulcospira habei; assembly: GCA_036245525.1. Taxonomy (NCBI): domain Eukaryota; kingdom Metazoa; phylum Mollusca; class Gastropoda; family Semisulcospiridae; genus Semisulcospira; species Semisulcospira habei. The sequence goes on along the minus strand of BTPG01000002.1, from coordinate 280,460,662 downwards.
TACTAGAAACGTATAATTACTCTGGATCTAAATGGTCGTTAGATCACTTTTCCACTGACATTTCTCGGAATTTACGGCGTGGAGAGCCGGCTAGGGTCTGTTTGCAGTTGGATCAGTTTTCCACTCTCCCAGATTTAATCCCAAAGATACATATCACACGAGGGACCTGTGCCTGAGTATCGCCCTGGCAACTCTAATTCAGAATAGAAAATTTTCGAGATAGACATCCTCTGCGCCATGAAATTATTATACGGTCGTAAATTTATGCATTTATGCAAAGATAAGACCACAGAGTAATCAGCTTACCTTGTTTCTTCATTGGGAAAAAGGAAAACTGACATGCCGGTGAAACTTGGCGTGTAGCGGGCGTTCGAACAAGAAATTGCGCTGCAAAAGTCAGCCCTTGCCTCGTCGGTCAGCCATGATTCAACACGATTACAAGGGAGAAAACTCTCAAAGCACGTCCTCGCACTCTCGGGGCGAGTGATTTGTCTTATAATGTATTGTCTTTGGTTCAATGAAGGCAAGCTGGCAGACTTTCTTCACTTGTTCCTTCATTGTCAGCCTGTTGTCAAAAATGACACCCAAGTTACGGGCCGAGCTAGAAAAGGAGATGGCACTCTCGCCCACCATCATTGACTCGGGGAGATCAGCACTGCACGTAGAGGAGCACATCATTCGGAGGGACTCAGTTTTGTCACTGTTCAGCTGGAGCTTGTCCTGTGTGGTCCACTTCTGAACATCACAAATACAAGCCTACAAAGACTGCACCATTTGATCGACATGTTCACGACGGGAGTGTTTGTACAATTCTGTATCATCTTCATATAAATGATAAGAAACTAAGTGACGCTCAATGACATGCGACAGGGGCTGTGTATACTAAGTAAAGAGAACAGGCCCCAAGACCGACCCCTGTGGAACGCCACAAAGCAGCTCGACAGGGTGGGACTCAAATCCTGCCACTGAAACCATCTGCAAGCAACCAACAAAGTAGGATTGGAAAAATTTCAGTGCTGTGCTTTGAATGCCAAACACATCACGAAGGCGGGCAAGTAAAATGTCATGGTCAATGGTATCAAACGCTGCGCTCAGATCGAGCAGAGTCAGAACAGAGATTAGATCTTCATTGCTAGCACCAAGTAGGTCATTCACAACACGCAGCAATGCTGTCTCCGTGCTATGACCAGATCTATATGCTGACTGGAACACATGCCACAGACCATTATTCTTGATATGGTCTAGCAGCTGCGTGAACACTATCTTTTCCAGAAGCTTTGAAAGAAAAGGTAGGTTGGATACAGGTCTGTAGTTCAAACTGTTGGGATCAAGTGAAGCTTTCTTTAAGAGCGGCTTAACAATTGCAGTTTTGAAACAGGTAGGTACAGTGCCGTGCAAGAGGGACTCATTTACAATAGCTGTAACAACTGGTACAATTGCATCTTTACATTCAAAAAGAAGGGACGAAGGCACAGGGCCTAGCTCACAGGTCTTGAGAGACATCTTATTCATGGTGTCCAGCACTACCTTTTCAGTCACTGGACTGAAGCATGCAAGAGGAGTGCCAGCAAAACACTTAGATTCAAATGAGCAAGATGTATGAGCATCATCACATTTGTCAATGTTGTCACATATTGTTCTGACTTTGGAACAGAAAAAGCGAGAAAACAGTTCTGGGAGGTCACGGATTGGGTGTGTGCTGGGCAGTTGAACAGATTTGGTCTTACCCAAGAGTCCATTAGTCACACGGAAAAGTTCTTTGCAAGTACTTGCTGCAGCAACTTTTGCGCAGATGAAAGCAGTCTTGGCATTGGTGGTCAAGCGAGTGATTTTATGCTTCAAACCATTCAGAATCTGTTTATGAACAGTCAGCCCAGACTTGAGCCAACGCCTCTCTGCCTGACGCCTTTCGTGCTTCAAGGTGCGCAGTTCAGCGGCCACAGATGGGTACCAGGGCGTGGAGTGATGCTGCGACACCCGTCGGCGAGTGGCGGGAGCATGCTGGTCTAGGACAGCCCGCAGACCAGCATTGAGTTGCTCGGCCGAGATGTGGGGACGGATGCCGACAAAGTCTGCAACATCGGCTATGAACTTGCCATGGTCGATCCCCTTGAGGTTCCTCGAAGTCTTGGTAACAGGCTGCAGCTGAGGTTTGGTTATATCCAAAAGACACAGAACTGGAAAATGGTCAGAAGACATGGTGTGGCTCACAGAGGCAGACCTAAAGATGGAGTCCTCCTCTCTATACACGACCCAGTCGAGTGTATGACCTTTGGTATGAGTAGGCTGATGCACGCCTTGAGACAGACTGAAGGTTTGTAATAGATCAAGCATACGAGCCGTGTTGGTGTTGGAAGGACAGTCGAATTGAAAGTTGAAGTCGCCGACAATCACAAGCTTACCACCCAAAGAATTACAGTGCTCCATGAAATCGGCAAACTCGCTGAAAAACGTAGTGTCTGTGAGTTTATTCTTTCTGTTGGGGGGTGGACGGTACAGACAGTACAGGTGCACATGCTGCGGCACAGAAAGTGTCAACTGGGCAAGCTCAAACATTGAATGAGAAAAGGGGAACGATGATGTGATGTTGGCATGCTCCAGTAAACTCACGGATCAAAAAAGCCTGTCCTCCACCACGTGTAGCACGGGGGAAGGATCTAAGGCAATAGCCAAATGGAGTTATGTCCACACACTTCGCCTCGTCTCCTTGACATTTAAGCCAGGTCTCTGTCAGGAACAACACATCGATGTTCTGGTCATGCACAAAATTACATATCTCAGTCCTTTTGTCACGCTGTCCCACTGATTGTGCATTGAAAGTACAGACGTTAAAATATTTCTGCTGAGGTTTAGTGTCTATGCAGATGAGGTTTTCAGGCGAAACTATGTCCTTTGCGGGTGCACATGGCAACGTGTTGGACCTACCAGTGATGAGAACAATAATTTGTCTCTGTTTCCTCCTACCACCTCTCCGGGTCCGTTTACGAGGCAAATTACACCCTATCCCCAAACTCCGAAGATGGAGGATGAGAGTGGGGTCCAGACGTATGGCCAGAGGTCTAATACTCGACAAATCATCTCTGGAGTACTTGTGTTGTGGAACAGTGGGCGGTAGATTAGAGGGGTGATAATGAAGGTGATAGTGGTATACAAGTTTTTATTCTGCCGACGTCTACTCCCCGTAAAACGCCATGCACAGTCGATGCTCAAACGTCGCCGTTACAAAGAGTGTGGACCCCATCTCCACCAGCAAAGCGGACGCATGAAATAGCCATTTCACCCATTGAAAAAACGGGTGTCGATATAGCCACATCTCCACATATCAAACGACCCAGCCTTCGACCTATCCAGGAACTGCAGATGCCACTGACAAAGGAGGAAGAAAAATATCAGATGGCACTAAACCACACAATGCTTTAATGAATCAGCTGATGGAGGACAGCCTTTGTATTTTTATGCACATACCCAAACCAAGAAAACCAACAACAGTGGCATCATCGGCCGTAATACAAAGAAGGTTGAAGGTGCTAGCCCGTGCTAGAGCGAATATGTCTGGCGGATCAGAGGTCGACGAAGCTGAACAAATAGCTGACGAGTTACGACGAGAAAGAAATGAAAAAAATGACTGCAATATTAGACAGAGCAGGCCATAGGCGATCCGTGCATGTCTGTAGAAAACAGGGTATTGCGCTGAGAACCAATCTAGGATTAAGCTGGTCCAAGTACAGAACACTTCATGAGAAGTATTGGTGAAATGGAAAGAAAAACAGATACATGTATTTCTGTTTGGAGATTATGATTTTCTCCTCAAACTTTTGGTCTCTCAGGAGCACAAGGGGTACACCCTTGTCTCTGGTGCACAGCTTCGAAAAGTCAGCTACAAGTACAAAGAGCTCCACATGAGTGAGTACAAGTGAAACAAAGAACTCTGAACAACATCAAGAGGGATTACAGACGATACATTCGTGCAGGAGGAGACAAAAAGAATGCCAAGGCTTACAACAATGTTGTACATGAACCAATCTTTGATGTTGAGTTTTCGCAAACAGCACCACCATACCTCCATCTTCTGTTAGGTATAGTAAAAAAAAAACATCATTCCCTCCTTGAGCAAGAATGCCACGAACTTGATAAAGCCATTGCTGAAAGACTGGCCGAGGGAAAGGAGGCACATGATGAAAACACACCTTTTGAAAAGTACATTGCAGAAGTAAGAGTCGTCAAGGAACTGGAAAAAAGAAAACAGCTGACTGAGGGTATTGCAGTGTTGAGCGAAGAATTTTGATGAACGACATGAGCAGAAGATGCAGCAGGTAGCAGAATTCTAGGACAAAATAGAAGCTCTGAGAGAAGAGACAAAGTTGCCATTTCTGTGCGGGCCTGTCACTTCTGGCCTTGACGAAGCACTAAAGAGGAATAAGATATTCATGCAAGCATACCATGGCCGTTCGTTTGTTGGCAACCACTGCCACCGTTACTTGAAGTATGATGTGTTGACTGATGTTGGTGACAGTGTTATCAGCAATACCATGAAGCTGACAGATGATCCTAAACTTCATGCAGCAACGCATGACATATCCTTAATGTTCCGAATTCTGAACGACCTGTACTCACAAGTTCATGCTAATGTTTCTCACAAAATGCCGGTGAAGAGCAAGAATGAATCAATGCAAGACATCAATGACAAGATTGCAAACCACATGCGTTTTTTTCGAAGTACTTTTCCAGCCAGTAGCATCATTCCGAAACAACATATCCTGGAATGTCCCTGCGTTGAATTTATGACAAAGTGGGGATTTGGTTTGGCGCTTCATGGTGAGCAGGGAGGTGAAGAGAGTCACGCTACCATTAACATTCTAAAGAGCAGGACATATGGCTTGCAGACAGAGGAGGAAAAACTCAGACTGCTCATGACCGAGCACATGACACTCGTGTCACCCGTCCTCCACTCTGTCATTCCTCCTGTAGTCAAACAGAAAAAAATTCTCGCATAGACGGCGCCGGAGTTGTGTATCTGTGAACAGAAACTCGGTATTCGGTTCTGTCTAGTGTGTCAGAAAATGTGTTAAACCTCAAGGTATGTTTAAAAACACTGTTGAATATTGTGACCTGTTATGGACTGATCGGATTTCGGGATGGCAATAGCAGTCTGTGGAGTACCGAGACGGCTGCGGGCGAAAAATGCCAGAACACGCGACCTGTCAGTGACCTCATTAATCAGTTTCGTTGGGAAAAGTAGCATCTTCGTGTTATGGCTGTGGGAACTTTGTCAATTTCACAACAAACACCGACATCGTACATCAATAAATTCTCGTTTCCTTTATTTTCATCATAACCTGATGCACAAGTGTAAGTCGTAATGTTGTCACGTTTGGTATCGGTGTGTAGGTGAGAATTTCAACTTTTGAACAATGTTTCTTCCACAACAGTCACTTCAGGCAGAGATGTGTTATGAATACAAACCAGTAGGTAGTTGTTATAGCGGCAGAGCGAAGTCCTAGGCGCCAGCAGTGGCTGGTAAAGCCGTGTGCACGGCTTTTGCCACGCATCCGGATGCGGCTTGCCGCGAATGAGTTAAACTTGTTTTGTGTTATAAAGCTGTCTCCATTTTTGACCGTGAAGATCATTCATGGTTGTTTAGTTTGCTTTCTTTTTCCAAACAGATCAATGACTTTGTGCCTGAAAGTCTGTCTAGTCTGTTCAACGAGCCCGTCATCAACAGACCATGTAAAAGTAAAGATGACACCACTCCAGTTGTAAGTTGGTTATTTTTATCCTTTTCCTTGTCATAATGTATTGAGGCACAGAAGTGTCTGCACACTTGCATGCATTTTCTTTTTCTTTTTTTATATTTTGAGATGAGAAAAAATAATTGTTTGGATTACAAATACAATTTCTGTGTGTTTTTCAGTATTGTTAATTGAAGTGTTACGATTGTGGTTGTGTTGTTCTGCGAGAGCATGCATGTGTTAATTGTAGGAAACAATCCAATATTTATTTGAGCTATCATGGTTGCGAATCACGTACCTTTTCAGTAAGATTCTTTATTGTTCGCACAGATAGCAGAATTGGTTTTGTTATGATACGCTAAGTTTAGTCTGGAAGCTTCTAGCAAAGTCGCACGGAGAATAGCGGTAGTAAAGCTGATCTATTTTTAGTCATAGTTGTTTTCTGTGAGCGTGAAATTAGCGGCCGTTCTTTGCGTGTTAGGAAAGGTCGTGAACGGTCTGCCATACTGTTGTGTGACGTCATTACACACTAGGATTTGGGGCTGAAATAAGCAGTCAAATTTTTGTAGACTATTGTAGTTATTCTAGAAAGCTCATTTTTTTTATTAATATTTGAGTTTCAGTTGTGTGTTCCGTTCTGATTGGGTGCGTTGTGTAAATTCATTAGATTTTTCTGGAAAGTCGTTTTACTATAAAAGTTGGTGCTAGGAAGCACGTGTGTACATTGTCAGTTGTAGGGACACACAGTTTATCGTAGGTACGTGGCCCGTATACATTGTGAGAGACACAGCGTAACGGTGGTGTACGTTGTGTGAGGAACTTTGTGTTGCCAGTGTTGACATTTGCAGAAGAGAAGACATTGTATCAGTGTTGGAGCATTTGGGAACGCATTGTGTGGAGATCGCATCGCTGAATTAAAATATTGTTGGAACTGTTACTCCAGTGTAGCCTACATACTTAAGCCACGTGTGACGGGTTGCAGCTGAATGAAATTTATTTAAAAGAACCTTACGTGCATGCGTCTGGTGTGTTTATCATATTACGACTACAACCCCACCTCGTAACATGAAGTAAAACCTGAAAATTGATTAACTTGTTAAAACAATTTCCAATATGACAGATTTTGTATCTTTAAAGGAGCTTTTTTTGTCTGTTTAGTCGTGTTACGATAATTTCTGATTAACTCTTGCCATTCAGAATACACCAGTGTGTGAAATAAATTTGACTAAAATAGTTCAAGGGTAGTGCCAGAATAGCTTGGCAACTCTAGGTACTAAGCTATTATGGCACTGCCCTTGAACTAAAGCCATTGGTCTATATCCTTATCTGTAGTGTAAGTACCATGAATGGAACTTTTCTGGCTACAGCCGGAATTCTGGATTTTAAATATTGCCTTTTTTTTTTTTTTTCACAGGGGGTGTTGCCCCCATGACCCCTACTGGGGCCTTCTGCAGCCCCTAGACCCCTGCTTCAGGATTCAACTATTTTTTCTGTCCCATCCATGACGTACTATAATGTGGCTTGCATAGACAGTCATACAAAAATGTATGTGTACAGAACAGCTTGGCCACCCTTTAACTCATTCTACCCCAGACACACCACAGCAAAATAAGAATCGGCCATGATAGTTCAAGGGTGATGCCAGAATAGCTTGGCGCCTATGGGCGCCAAGCTATTCTGGCATCACCCTTGAACTATCATGGTCGATCTGTGTCCTGCACTCTCTCTCTCTCTCTCTCTTGGCTTGACTTCGCGAACGAAGATTTTATAGGAGTTGCCCACGACGTCTGCAGGCTTGTTCGTGGCTGCGGAGGCCAATCCGAGACAGGCAGGTTCGACCGCAGTGGCTGCAGGGGAAGGTATGGCCAGGGTTCTGAGCTGTGGCATCTCGTTTTTTTCTCCTGAGCCGCTTGTCCTTAAGGCTAGCTCTGTGAGAGTCCTCAAAGGAGACAGCTGCCTTGTAAATGGTGGAGCGCCAGGTGTCACGGTCCGCAGCAAGCGAAGACCACTGGTGGTGGTCGATTTGGCAGGCACTAAGTGACTTCTTGAGACAGTCTTTGTATCTCTTCTTTGGTGCCCCTCTGTCACGGTGTCCAGTAGCAAGCTCGCCGAACAGGGTGATCTTTGGTAGGCGATGATCCTCCATCCTGGAGACATGCCCCGCCCAGCGGAGCTGTGTCCGCAGCAGCAAAGCCTCGATGCTCACAGTTTCAGCCTGTTCAAGGACCTCGACGTTGGTGACATAGTCACTCCAGTGAATGCCCAGGATGGTACGCAGGCAGCGCTGGTGGAAGCGTTCGAGGAGTCGTAGTTGGCTGCGGTAGAGGGCCCAGGACTTGGAACCATACAGCAGGGTGGTGAGGACCACAGCTCTGTACACGCTGATCTTGGTGCCTGTTTTCAGCTGTTGATTGTGCCACACCCGCTTGAAAAGTCGCCCGAAAGCGCTGTTCGCTTTTGCCAGCCTGCTGTCAAGCTCCTTGTCCAGCTTGGCGTCCGACGTGATAATGCAGCCACGGTAAGTAAACTGGTGCACTGACTTTAGTTCAGACTCGCCAATGGTGATGTGAGGAGGGCGATACACTGTCTTGGGTGCCGGCTGATGGAGGACCTCTGTCTTTTTCAGACTGACCTCGAGTCCAAAGAGCTGGGCAGCATCTGCGAAGCAAGACGTGATGCGCTGCAGGGCTCTCTCTGTGTGTGCAACGAGGGCAGCATCATCAGCAAAAAGCAGCTCACGAATCATTTGGTCTAGGGTTTTCGTGTGGGCCTGCAGGCGTCTGAGGTTGAACAGGCTGCCATCGAGACGATACCTAATGTACACTGCATCGTCATCATCGAGGTCCACTGTGGCCTGCTTCAACATCATGCTAAAAAAGATGGTGAAGAGGGTCGGTGCCAGCACGCAGCCCTGCTTTACGCCGTTGAGAATAGGGAATGGTTCTGAGAGGTCATTGTTGAGTCTGACCTGGCCTTGCTGGTCCTCGTGTAGCTGGACAATCATGTTGAGGAACTTTGGGGGACAGCCAAGTCGCTCTAGGATCTGCCACATGCCTTGCCTGCTCACAGTGTCGAACGCTTTTGTTAGGTCGACAAATGTTATGTACAGCCCTTTGTTCTGCTCGCGGCACTTCTCCTGTAGCTGTCTCAGCACAAAGACCATATCGGTGGTGCTCCTGTTTGCTCTGAAGCCACACTGGCCCTCTGGGAGTTGGTCTTCTGCGATGGCAGGTACCAGCCGATTCAGGAGGAGCCTTGCAAGGATTTTCCCAGCAATGGACAGCAGGGTAATTCCCCGATAGTTGGAACAGTCAGACTTCTCGCCTTTGTTCTTGTACAGGGTGATAACGACTGCATCACGGAGATCTTTTGGTAGTGTTCCTTCCTCCCAGCAGCAGAGAAAGAGGTCATGGAGCTTGTTGTGCAGTGCTGTGCCTCCATGTTTCCAGATCTCTGGCGGTATTCCATCAATGCCTGCTGCTTTGCCACTCTTGAGCTGGTGGATGGCTGTGAGGGTCTCTTCAGCGGTGGGCGGTTCGTCCAATTCAACCTTTACTGGGAGGTGTGGGATTTGTAGGACGACTGCTTCTTGAACAGTGCGCTCAGCGCTGAAGAGGCTCTGAAAGTATTCCGACCAGCGGTTCAAGATGGAGGTATTATCTGTGAGGAGTGCCTGGCCATTCGCGCTTCGCAGGGGACTTTGTACCAGGTGCCTGGGGCCATACACTGCTTTCAGTGCTTCGTAGAAGCCCCTGTAGTCACCATTGTCAGCGCAAAGCTGGGTCCTCTGTGCAAGTCTGGTCCACCACTCATTCTGGAGATCTCTGAGCTTGCGCTGGAGACTGCTGCAGACGAGGCGGAAGGCAGACTTCTTCACAGGGCAGGAAGGCTGGGCTAGGTGGGCCTGATGGGCGGCTCTTTTTTTTTCTTTGCTAGGTGTTCCTGGATCTCTACATCGTTTTCGTCAAACCAGTCTTTGTTCTTCTTTCTGGCGAAACCCAAGACTTCTGCAGAGGATTTTGCAATAGCAGTTTTCAGTTGTTCCCAAAGTGTTTCAGGGGAGGAGTCTACTGGGTCCGCTGTGTCTTTGAGCCTGCGCTGTAAATCTGTCTGAAAGGCAGCTTTCACATCGTCACGCTGAAGGCTGACAACATCAAGCTTTTTCTTGGGGGGCCCCCATTTCTTGGGTTTTGGCTTGAAGTGGAGCCTGAGTTTGCAGCGGACAAGGCGGTGGTCAGTGTGGCACTCTGCGCTGGGCATCACTCTGGTGAGGAGGACGTCACTGCGGTCCCTCTGACGCACTAGGACATAGTCGATAAGGTGCCATTGTTTGGAGCGAGGATGCATCCAGGTGGTCTTTCGACTGTCCTTTTGCTGAAAAGTAGTGTTGGTGATGACCAGTTGCTGCTCCGCACAGAACTCCAACAGTAGGCGGCCATTGTCATTGCAGTTCCCCACGCCATGCTTGCCGAGGACTCCTTTCCAGGCTTCAGAGTCCTGGCCCACTCTGGCGTTGAAGTCGCCAAGGATGATGACTTTGTCGTCTGCAGGGGTACTCTGTAGGAGGCTGCGCAGGTCAGTGTAAAACTTGTCCTTTTCAGCAGGCTCTGCCAGGAGGGTTGGGGAGTACACACTGAGAAGGGTGACGTGTTGCTGGTGTCTCAGTGGGAGGCGCATGGACATGATGCGGTCTGAGTGGCCTGTTGGTAGGTTTTCCAGCTTAGTCGCAATGGATGTCTTGACCATGAAACCCACGCCTGAGAGCCGTCTTTCTGATGCAGGCCTGCCTGACCAGTAGAGGGTGTACCCAGCACCAAGTTCTTGGAGGCTGCCTTCGTCCGGAAGGCGTACTTCGCTGAGCGCGGCGATGTCGATGTTTAACCTCCGCAATTCATGGGCAATGAGGGCGGAGCGACGTTCAGGGCGTCCGCTGTCTGCTTTGTCGAGCATGGTTCGGACGTCCCAGCATGCTACGTTGAGTCCGGTCGTGGTCGTCATGAGAGTGGATCCGTTATTCTTTCTTGTTTTTTTACCGCAGGAGAAGATGCCCGTTGACCGCGGCTAGCCAACTGGGGTTGCGAGGGGACGAGCTTTGGTTAGGCCACCTTTTCTAGGCCCCTCTCCGTGTGGAGCAAGCAGTGCTGTCCCTAGAGAAGGCTGCTTGGTCGTTCAGGGTGTGCCGAGTGATGTTGTCATCCCCAGGTCAACATCAGGCGACCAATATCCTGAACCGCCTGCGTGCAGGTTTGAGACTGCGGCTTCCAGTGACATCTTTCACCTGCCGTTTCGCCCCTCACCCGTCGCTACAGGACTTGGAATGGTCGGTGTCATGGTCCGTGGACGTTTCCTAAAGCCTGCGCGGTGGAGCTTTTGGTGGAGTGCAGTGTGCGCAGTACTGGCCCCACCCTTTAAACCCTTGGTTCATCTGCCATGGCCTAGCAAGCTGGGACGATGGCATCGAGGTCCTCGGGTCGTAGGTTTTATATCAGACTGTCCTTGTCCTAGTCTCTGGCTCAAAAGCCTTCCCCGGAGACACGGGGGCTTTGATGTCAGGGGTTTCCTCCCTTAGCCTTTCCGCAGCCAAGCGGCCAGGCCTGCAAGGCAGCAGGCGACTCGTGGAGGGCGGGGTCGTCTATGTATTGCCCAGACAACTGAGAAATACTTGACTTTTAGGTTAGATAAATTAGCATTTTATGACTCCATGCAACATTTGTCTTTAGGGTTGGCTAGTCTGGCAGAAGGACTGACTGAGTATCCAATAACGAGTAAATATTTTGAGCCAGACTTGGTTAAGAAAGGTGTCTATCCGTATGAGTACATTGATCACTGGGTTGTGTTTGAGGAAACAAGACTACCTCCAAAAGAGAAATTTTATTCTACACTAACTGGAAAAGGTATTTCTGACTCTGAATATCAGCATGCACTTGATGCGTGGGGGAAGTTGGGGTGTCAAACAATTGGTGACTACCATGACCAGTACTTGAAAGCTGACGTTTGCTTGCTAGCAGACGTATTTGAAAGTTACCGTGAAAAGGGTTTGTTACACTACAAGCTTGACCTTGCCTGTTACATAACTAGTCCTGGCATGACATGGGATGCATTTTTGAAATCCAGTAAGATATCTATAGACCTGTTGTCTGATCGTACGATGGGTGAAATGGTGGAACGTGGATTGAGGGGAGGGATTAGTATTGCAGCAAATAACTACGCCAGAGCCAACAATAAATATCTTGATGACCTTGACTTTGACCCCTCAAGGTCAAGGTCATTCATTACGTACCTTGACTCGAACAATTTGTATGGGTTCGCAATGTGTGAGTTATTGCCCTTGAAAAACTTTTGTTTGTATGATTTGTCACAGTATGACATAACAGACATAACTAACAATATTATGAATCTTGACCGAAACGACGCGAAGGGTTGGATCTTTGAAGTCGACCTAGAGTACCCACACCACCTACACGATTACCATAATGATTATCCCTTAGCAGTTGAGAAAATGAGTATGACAGGGAAAAAAGAAGACACCAAACTTGTACCAAATCTGAATGATAAATTCAATTACGTTTGTCACTACCGCTTGTTGCAGTTTTACATCAGACATGGGTTAGTACTAAAGAAAGTTCACAGAGGAATTCAATTTGATCAGAGTGCTTTCATGAAAGATTACATAATGAAGAACACAACATTGCGTGCCAGAGACGGCAACACTGCATTTGACAAAGACTTCTTTAAGCTTATGAACAATGCCTGTTTTGGCAAGACAATGGAAAATCCTCATCACAGAAAAGATGTGAGACTGGTCACAACTGAATTGGGCGCAATTAAACTTACAGGCAAGCCACAGTACACAGGGTACAAAGAGTTTCATTCATCATTGTATGCAGTGTCACTCAAAAAAAAAGATTGTCAAACTGGACAAGCCAGTATTCATTGGTATGGCAATTCTTGAGTTGTCAAAACTGTTGATGCTTGAATTTTATTATGATTACTTCAAACCAAAGTATCCTGACTGTCGATTGTTATACACTGACACTGACTCTATGATCATTGATGTGTGTACTGAAGACTTTTATGAAGACATGAAAACAGAGTTACACATGTATGACACGTCTGATTACCCTAAAGACCACCCGCTGTTCAGCACACAAAACAAAAAAGTGCCTGGTAAGTTTAAGGATGAACTGAATGGTGTGCCAATAGTTGAGTACGTTGGACTGAGATCAAAAATGTATTCTATACTGCACCAAAAAGGTAGTCAGTCAAAAGCCAAAGGTATCAAGAAAACAGCAATAAAAAATAAAGACATTCGACATGAACATTACAAGCAAGTGTTAGATGGTGCATTAATGCCTGATTATCCAAACAAGTCACCGAGATCAAACATAATCTTGAAATGATACAAACACATAAAAAGTCACTTGCAGTGGGAGACACGAAACGTGTGTTTTTCAGTAAGGAAAAGGCTTATGCACCTGGTCATTACAGACTCAAGTTATCTGAAGACATTTGTGATGAACTGGTTGATGAATTAATTGACGACTTAGTTACTGAAATGAGTAACGGTGTCTGAGGGAATAATCTGTAATTCTTCTCTGACAAATGCCCTCTGGGGTGCAGGGTCAAACAGGTAATATATTGTTGCGTCTGGACCGGGGATTATTTTTTTTATATTATGAACGAATGTTGACCAGATGGGGTCTGTTGCCCTGCGTCTGTCGTCGTTCTCAGCTTCCCCTGGTTGATATAGATATCTCACCTGTTTGGTAAATAAACTTGTGTCTGGTGCTGGGGTTGGACCTGTTTTTGGCTGTGTAATTGTTTTCATTTTAATAGCATCAGCAGGCTTTGGGTGTCCTTCATTGTTCATTGCTTTTATCACATGTGGTAATCTCTTAACCCACTCAGTGTTACGTGTGTAATGCATGAGTTCCTTAGAATACTGGTAACTGAAAAGTCTTTCTGATAACTGTTTGTTAAAGTTCTCTACAATTGCCTGTGATCTGTGTACGCCTGGAATGCCTCGTCTGACCAGTACGCCATGCTTAGCAAATAACTGATTAACTGCACCTTTAAATTCTGATCCGTCATCGACCTGCACAAGTCTGGGGTATCTTAAGGGGCCTCGAGCATATATTTTTGATAAAGCAGTAGCAACTGTACTGGCTGTTTTGTCAGATATGGGTTCAGCGTCTTTGTACCTTGAAGCTATGTCTACGACAGTTAATGCGTACTTGTATCGTTTCTTTCTTATTGTGTCATGTGGAAGAGTGCAGTCTTCAGAGGACAACGGCAAAATTTGGGGATTTCGGTGTTGGGGGTAGAATGAGTTAAGCCATGTATCTGGAGGGGACACATCTCGAATGAGTTAATCAGTATCTTGCTGTACTGTGTCAGGGCTAAGAGGGTTCAGCAAGATTTCACATTTCTGGCTCACGTGAGAAGCAAAAGTGAGTGTTTTGGGCCACTGGTTGTCCGTCCGTCCGCCAACGTCCGTGGTAAACTTTAACGTTGGCCCAAGGATACTTTGTGGCAAGATTTTGTAAACATACCAATTTGAGTGACTTCTCACAAAGGTCACAGGGGATCAGGAAATAAGTTTTTAAAAAATAGCTATATTTTGACATAATTTATTTTTTCTCAAATACTATTCACAACTTCCAACCCGAACTTGGTACAAAGGTACCTGATGGTAAGACCTTTCTATGCATTCTAATTCGGTTGATCCCTCGGAAAGGTCAAGGGTCACCAGAGCTCAGGAAATAATTGAAAAATAGCCATATTTTGACATAAGATGTTTTTTCTCGAATACTGTTCACAACTTCAAACCCAAACTTACCCCCACCCGAGTCTGCCCTGGGGGACTTTGGTGGGGTTAACTACTTTTTGGTTCCCAGGGTCACCCTGGTCAGCCCCACAGGGTGGGTTTTCTTCTCTATTCTGGGGCATGTATTTCTGTCTACCCTTGGTCCATTCACCTGTATTTTCCTTTTTTAAACTCTCCCTCCTGTCTGCGCTGCCAGTGTAGCTCTTGATATTGGATGTGTGTTGCTAAATGGTCTTAGCTTTATTTGGGCCCCATGTCATAGGTTTATTTAACGTATTGGACCGGCTGGCGACATACATTCAATATTCTGTTTTGTTTTTTTTCACAAGCAGTGCAGGCACGTCCTGAGAAAGCCTTGTTTCTGTCGGGACGTTAAGCAATGTACAATCAATCAAACCCAAACTTGGTACATAGATAGCTGATGGTAAGACCTATCTATGTATACTAATTTGGATAACCCCTCAGAGAGTTGAAGGGTCACGAGGACTCAGGAAGTCCAAAATAGCCATATTTTGACAAAAGATGTTTTTTCTCAAATTCTATTCACAACTTCAAACCCAAATTTGTTGAAGAAATACCTGATGGTAAGACCTAATTTGAGTGACCCCTCAGGAAGATCAAGGGTCACAAGAGATTGGCAAATGTGTTTAAAATGCCAGTTCGTTTGTTTTTTTAATTGTAGGTATTTTTCAACCAAATTTGACACAAAGATAGCTGATAAGACTTCCTATGCATACTAATTTAGTCGACTCATCACGAAGGTCAAGGGTCACGGGAGGTTGACAGATGTGTAAAAAATGCTTACATTTTCAGAAAACATGGATTTTGCTGCTGCAAAAGCCAACCCTTGTTGCAAAGGTCACATAATTATGTTAATCGGTCATACACGTGAGCCACAATGGCTTTGCCTTTTTTGTTTTACAGAGTCGGCGAATCATCCCTGCGAGACGCTTCCTCCAGAGGTCCCAGTCGGTGGACATACAGACACGGCAGATCAAGAGGACTGAACCACCCAGAGAGGAGACCTTCCTCGTGCAAAACAAGCGCTGGAAGTCTGAACAAAGTCACGATGACTCCAGCACCTCAATGACCATCAACAGGGTGAGGATCAACAATCAACAGCCTGGTGATCTTATTAACCCTCAGGGTGTTGGTAGCAGGAATGATCGCGACTAAAACTGCTACCGACACCAAAAGGGTTACCTGGTGATCTTATTAACCCTCAGGATGGTTCCTGCAGGAATGATCGCGACTAAACAGTTCAGCGACGAAGTCCTAGCCAGCGACTTGTCGCAAGTTGGAAGCACAGCTGTTAAATGTCACCCGAGTGAGTCACGCAGCTAAAACATAACAATGCCATATACCCTGACACTGTTGGAGTAGGCAGACTGAGAACAGCTCCTCCCATTTGGCCAAAGGGCATACAGCAAACGTAGGAAGGGTCATGCACTCGTGGCGTTATCTATGCATGTTAATGTAACAGAGAAGTAGAGTTCGCCATTGATGTGTGATGTGAGTGGTACTGACAGTTCATAATCACAGTCCGATAGAAGAGCGTCCCCGTTCCTGGTTATCGACATAAATAACAAAAATAATAAGCAGGTTTCAAGGGCTTAAGGAAATATTTAGAAGTAAATTCACTGCCATTTATGTCTGTATTCCTGAAGCTGAAATATGCCGACGGCGGTTTCAAATACACTTGCCTGTTAAATCTCAAGACCCATGTACCGTTAGGTTTCACAACTGCACAACCTTTTAGTCTGAAACATCGTACTTTACAATGAATTCAAAGGTCTCCCTGTAAATCATAGATTGTATCATAGTTAGCATTTAAATTTTGCTGTCGTATGGATTAAATGGAAGGTTGCTATGTTTTGTCATTCGTTACTGTTGTTTTTCTCAGTGGTGTGCAACAAACTCAAATTTTCACTTTAAATGGTCCATTGCTGACCATTTCGTGATCCGTGCCGGAGAGTGATCGCGTGGTGATTATTTAACCGCTGGGAGCGAAAGCCCGCACAGTCTTCGTCCACTTACCTGCCTCACTGACCTCGTCATTATTTATCACTTCCTACCGGATGTGTCATCAATCGCTGGGACAACCGTAAGTTTGAATTTTTTAGCATTTAAAAGATCTCGCTTATGTAGTGGTCTTGTTACTTTTGATTGCATGCTTATTTCACGCTTTTCATTGCAATTCCCTGCCATAACGTTGCATACTGTGGTAAATCAGTCATGGGAATCTGTGATGCTCTACAATAATGTTCTTATGTTGTTTTGTTATTGTTGGGTTTTTCTTTTTAATTTAGTTGAAGCTTCAGCGTTTGTTGTTATATGAAGGTTGCTACTGTTTGTATGAGGTAAAATTTTACACACAATTTCTAATAATGTAATCACTACGGTTTCAACTATCGTCTTATCTGCAAAAGGGATTGCGTACTTCACTCATTTGCGCACGTCACGTTCAGTATTTCTTCACAGAGTTCTAAAGCAGTTATGTTGCATTTTGTGTGTGTGCAAAAATCACAATTCAGTTTTTAAGTATCTTAATGATTTTTAAAAAGTAAAAAAGTATTTAATGATTTTATAAAATTGTTATATTTGTCATACCAAAAATATCTGTGATACCAATCCCTCTTCTTCTCTTTTAATTTCAGTGCATCATAACGTGCATTGATGTCTTTCAGGAGCTTACCAACTATTTCACACCTTAACGTCTACGAAGATGGAGATGGTGTTTGGCTTTCGTTTGAGGAATTTTTACAGTTTCTTAGAGATAACATCAAAAAATCGGACACTGCCACAAATTTAATAAGAGACAATCTTGTTCGAAAATTCAAGAAAGCGTCAGAATTCAGAGATGGCGTGGGTCTGGAATGCAAGAAATAACTGGAGGCAGCTTTGAAATTCATTTTCAGTAATTCTGAGGCACTTGCAATTTGCAGCATAGTTGCCAGGGAGGTGAGGAACTGCATTCTGAACCCGGCAGCTGCATCAATGCCCCACAAAGTGTTGTCTGGTGTGAAAACGATCAAAGATCTATATGACTCGATCGCTGCAAGTTCTTTGCATGACAAGAAAGTCGACGATTTTTTTCCTGTGCACTCCGCAACAGATATATCAGAGCTGAAGACAATAAATACAAACTACAAACAATAAATACAACATGGGAAAAGATCGCGCTGTTTGAGTATCACTTTCACAAAGAGAACGAGAACTGCGTCACCTTTGAATATGAGGAACTGTGTCGAAAAAAATGGCTATACTGGGAGACTTGTCAAACACTCAAAGGTGACTATTTGGCAAAGATGTGCACCAGGTCCATCAGGACCGAGAATAAACGCCAGTCTGTTGGACGTGTTGTGCATGGCTTATGTTTTTATGGTCAAAATGACCGGCACTTTCCTGAAATCATCGCCCAATCTGTATATAGCAACGTGTTTGCTGCGATTGACGAAAACGCTCGGGTTTCAAGCAGCGACTGCTGTCCTTCCTCTGGGTGTGGCGAAAATAGAGGAATACATGTTTTTGTTGAATCTCAACACTTGAGTCCGTCAACGCCTACCAACGAAAAGAATGATATTGCAGAAGCCATTCAAATCACTATACAGTGAAGCCATTCGGATGTGTGCCATGGCGTGACCATGCTGCAACCAGGCACACTAGACCAATATAGCATAAACAAGCCTAAAGTACGTACCGGGCAGCAAACATCGGCCAGGTGGATGTCATCATCGACATTGACAGCGAATACTATCATACCGCCGACGCCTGCGGAACAAAGTTTGCTGTGCCTCTTCGGTCCATCTTCAGTGTAGACGGCTACCAGTCATCCATTCTTTTGCAGTCTGTCCAGCAAAGAAAAGGCGAGGCTGAGATGACGCAGCTGGACTGGCTGGTTGATGTTGTGCCAGACGTCAGACCAGGAGAGAGCATCATTTCTTTAGTGAACTCTGCAGACATAGACGCTGTTTCAATTCATCTCTTTGTCATCAGCAACAGGTGGCCAAGGAAATCAGATGGTTCATTCATACACCCCGTTCATGTTGTGCTATAGAAGACCAAGGGACTTTACGACACCTACAACATCACGGGTATCGTTGAAACACTAGAGAAGAAATATGGAAAAGACGCTGGGTTAAAGGTTGCCATAACCTTGTGCATGGGTGGTAATGATTTCCTGCCGAATTTTTTTCAATATTTCTCATGCAAAACTACTACAAGACTGTCTTATCCCAGGGTTACTATCACACATTGTTCTCTTTTGTGGCAGATGGCGATAAAGGTTATTACACAGGTGGATCGATCGACAAAGAAAGGTACTTGGAGTTGATGAAAACCTTATACTGTCCGCCGCGCTGCAACCCCTCTCAACTGTCAGTTGAGTCAGTCAGAGAGTACAGTATTAATGACCCAAAAGGTCTACCTTCAATAACGAACAGTTGTGGATGCCACCAGTACCAGTGTTACATCTCATCGCAGATCTCATCGACCTACAGATCGCATATCTGTTCACTGCCGGCGACCACGCCTCTAGTTTGCCAGATTTCCTGTCTTCTGGATGCCTTGTTAAACGAGCTGATGGCCAAGTAGACTACAACTGACGCCGAAATGAGAGTTGAAGTCAAGCAGGACCTTCTTCAAATTCCAGAAGCTGTCCTTCAGGGCTTGATTCTTCGGGCCAGCAGACAAGGATCGAAACGCCACATGCAAGACGCCCCACAAAAAGGCGAGCGTCGAATAATAAAGCCAGTGACATCTACTCCAAAGGTACTCTATCACTGCTTAATTTTGTACTAAGCTGCGAATAAAACAGCCCTGAAAATGGCGAGTAATTTACTCGCCATGGCGAGTGAATTTTTTATTTGGCGAGTAAAAAAAAATACTCAATCGCCAAATGCGAGTGCGCTCGTGCGCTTTTTTAATCCAACGGCTAACCGCCATCCGAACATCAGGTACTCCGGCGCGTGACCTGACCGCACCACGAGTCGCCTACATCACTTTGCGGCAGTAGCCGAACACGTCACTCGAACTGTGCGTACCATAACAGTGGTCGGTGACAGTCGTTCTATTTTTAGTGACGAATTGGTTCGTTTAGCGGCGCGCTCAGTCGCGGCTGAGTTCAGAATCGACCCGACGCCTGCGTCCGTGCGAGTGTAACAGGGCGGGCAAACTGTTAGTTTATGTGTGGTGTCAGCATGTTATTACAAAGTGCGCGCTACATGTTGAACGCGTTACTTGCTGTGACGTCACCGTACATACTATTATGGGATACGGCATCGTGCGTTTCGCTTTCGATCTAGAACGAAGTTGTACATGGCGGAGAAAAAGCAAAGGAAGAGCTGGAATGCTTCGGATTCTTTAATCCGGCACCGTCTGATCTTGATAATCGCTAAGAAGAAAGTTGCACTTCGACATCGTCATCTCCATCGACAAGCGACAGTACCAGAAATGCTACCCCTGGGCCGTGTGTGACACCGCCGCTGCGACACAGTTTTCAGAGTCCATGGCTGTGCTGAGTGTATTTCCATGGCTAAAGCTCGACGGCACTCGAATGGCATGCGCAATGTGCACTGAGGCAAACTCAAAAAGCAAGTCCGACAGAAATTTGAACAGAAATAAGTTTGTCATTTTTTTTTTTAATCGTGGTCGAGCCATCTTCTGGTGCACAGTTATTAGGCAAACATTGGAGAAACACGTCTCAGTTCTGAGTGGTTAAACGGGTTGAAACTAACTTTGAAGTTCATCAGTTTACACACACACACACACCACATGACACACACACAAACACACACACACAGAGTTTAGACAAGTCATACTTCGGTTGTCAATCTGCCGCGTTCAGCAGAAAACGCTATATTCTCTGTTAAAATACATTATCAAACGATCATACAAATAAATAGAGATTTTTTTTTCTGTGTGTGAGAAAGCTAGGGAGACAGGCTTTTGCGCGATAGCTCACCAGTTAAAGAATCAGATCGTGGAAAGGACACACACACACTGTCACAACACATTTAAAGAGGAGAGAGCGAAATGAGATAATTTATTTTAATGATTGATTGATTGTACATTGTTTATCGTCCCGACAGCAACAAGGCTTTCTCAGGACGTGCCTGCACTGCTTGTGAAAAAAGAAACAGAATATTGAATGTATGTCGCCAGCCGGTCCAATACGTTAAATAAACCTACGCCATGGGGCCTAAATAAAGCTAAGACCATTTAGCAACACACATCCAATATCAAGAGCTACAGGCAGTGCAGACAGTTGGGAGAGTTTTAAAAAGAAATACAGGTGAATGGACAGAAACGCATGCCTCAGAAAAAACACACCCTGTCTGTGGGGCTGACCAGGTTGACCCTGGGAACTAAAATGTAGTTAATCCCACCCAAGTCCCCCAGGGCAGACCCGGGTGTGGGTAATTTATTTTAAGGAACATACAGATGATGCAGTTTTTCTTAAATAAATCTGCGGACCCTCTATAATGCTAGTCTGGGGGTCTGTATACCTTCTAAAATTTATACCTGGGGTAACCTGTTGTGCAAACAGAAGCCCAGCTCTACTTACAAAATATAAATAAATAAAAAATCCCACCACAGTTCACATGGGGATTTTGTCAGTTATTTCTCCGCTTGATACTATCAAAAGCCTGAAGTCAGGACATAAACATTAACTTGGTTATGATTTTTGTTTGTTTTCAAATATTTGTTTTCAATGCCTCTGGGCAGAAAACAGTCTCTAACATTGGGCGTCAAACACTTGTGGTACATTATATTGTTGAGTTGGGGGGCTATTTTCAGTAGTAAAATTTTCAGTTTTGGCTAGTAACATTTTCAGTTTGGCTAGTAAAACTTGCAAGTCACTAGCCAAAGTCTGGTGGGCAAAATTTTAGACTTTCAGGGCTGTAAAATACTTATTATACGTGTATACGACGAAACAATAACACGAGAAAGTGTCACATCAGCCAGAAACACAATAACGTGTACATTACACTAGACTAGCAAACACAGAAATATGGGTATTATTTTGTTGAAAAGGACATATTAAACCGGTTGTAATCATAATGGCAATGAAGATTTGTCAAAGTTGGAACATTATAAAAATAGTGTGCCTTCAATCGTTACGGTTCCAAAAGGTTTATTCTAACGTCGATTGAGCCGTGACAGTTATTGTAGCTTGTACATGATCATACTAGAAAATTTTGTTCGAGCTAACGACTGCCTTTGTTCTTATGTTTGAACTTTTATAATTGCAGAAACAGTAACAAGTAGAACTTATGGAGCTGGTCAGGAGACAGAGTTCTTCAGACGCAACATTGAACTATGGACTTTTATGAATATAACACTGAAGATACTGAATTAGTAACAAACGTTGCACTCATACACCGAGATATGGCGGTTTACGGCATAATGGTGGTCACCTTTCATCATAACCCTTGGACCAAAGCACTCAAGACATTTTGAAACTGTTCTTCATAGTTGAGTTAAAGTGTTAGTTATGTATTAGTTCATGTATTGGTTTTCTTACTTCTTTCTCGGCGGTTTTATTGCGCTACTATATTGCGTCGGATCCACAGCGTTTGTGTCGGGCATTATGTCATATTATCAGCACATAACAACGATGTACATCAACATTGTATTGTATTGTGCTCCTTATGCGATAGAGTCTCTAGGTGTGAACTTTGTGATGAAGGGGTTACCGCCCGAACGACGCTAATGAAAGCGCAAGTTATATATGACCTCTACTAATTTGGTCATAGTCGTGCCCGCTTTTCAAGGAATTGATACCAGATATAATAGTGTTGATATTTGCTTTAATTTCACGACATGTCGCATTGAAAAGTATTGCAAAATGTTTTCTTTAACATATGCTGTAGACCGCTGGTGTTCATCCTCGATATTTTAAGCACGCTTACTTGTGTGAGTGTGTGCGTGTGTACTTTCATTAATGTCATTGGAAAGCATGATCAAGTACTCTGATCAGTTTTATACATCGGAGAACAAACTGTGTGCACGGCGAGGTTTTCGTTTTTTGGCTGGAGAGGACCGATCGCCGGGTTGGTTGGTCTCTCTTCAACTCTAATGTTGTCTTCAGCAGTACTGAACTGAGGAACACAGCTGCATATTTCATGATGCAATAACTGTGAACTGAACTGAACCCTCATCAGAATTATTAATTTTTCTCTAAAATATATTTTTTCGAAAAATACTTACCGATGACATTACTTAGCTAAAATTGAGTAAGTAGTAGACACTTCCAGACAGTAATGTCATCGGTAATGTTTTTGAGGAAACAAACGCATGTGCCTCCGTCGTACATATCAGAAAGCTTTGCTGCAGACGCACATTCAACAGCAATGTTTCTCTCACTATAGTGAGCACAGCTGTAAATCCTGGCACAAATGTAACAAACGCCTCCTCTATAAATTAACTATCTGCTTATGAAAATCTATGCTGTTTAAATGCGGAAGGTGGTGGCTGCCCGGCACTAGCAGGCCTTAGTTTACTGATTAAACTCGGCGGGCTTGCAGCTGGTGTTTATGTTAGCTGTCAACGTGTTGCGGAGACGCGTGTAGGGGAGGAGGGGATGCGTTTTCCCGCTCATCCAGCTGCAGTACTTTGTCGCTAGACTGTAAAACTGCTTACTTACTTACTTACGCCTGTCACCCCTACCCGGGTATAGGCCGTCGACGAGAGACCTCCAGCAACTCCTGTCCTGTGCTTCTCCTTCGATTCTACTCTAGGTGGTTCCCAGTCTCTTGATGTCTGCTTGGAGGTCTTGACGCCAGGAGTTTCTCGGCCTACCTCTTTTCCTCTTTCCCTGGGGGTTCCATGACAATGCCTGCCTAGTGATACTGGAAGCTGGCTTTCTCAGACTGACCGATCCATCCCCATCTTCTTCGCCCAATTTCATTCTCTGCTGTTATCTGCTCTGTTCTCTCCCAGAGTCTGATGTTTCTGATCTTCTCTGGCCAGTGGATTTTCAAAATTCTTCTAAGGCAACTGTTCATGAAGGTCTGTACTCTGTTGACTGTGGTTTTTGTCAATCTCCATGTCTCTGCTCCATATAGGAGAACTGATTTTACATGTAAAACTGCTACCAACACCAAAAGGGTTACATGGTGATCCTATTAACCCTCTGGGTGTTGGTAGCAGGAATGATCGCGACTAAAACTGCTACCAACACCAAAAGGGTTACATGGTGATCTTATTAACCCTCAGGATGGTTCCTGCAGGAATCGTGACTAAAACTGCTACCAACACCAAAAGGGTTACATGGTTATCTTATTAACCCTCAAGATGGTTCCTGCAGGAATCATCACAACTAAATCTGCTACTGACCCCAAAAGGGTTAAGAAAATGATCTAGAATGATCAGCTGGACCTCAAGTTTTTTGACAAGCTGTCACAGAAGGGCGTTTGGTTGGTAGTCAGCACTGTTGAAGATGAGAAGCAAGGTGGCCCCATCTACTGAGTAACAATCATTGACTGGAGACACCTCAGAATGTGCTGGAGAACCTCAAGACTGCAGTCTGAAAATCTTCCTTTCCATCAACAATCATAATTCTTCAAGTCAGTAAGGTTCATAACGAAATTCATGCCTCCAGCAAGTTCAGCAGCAAATCTGAATTCAGAGCAATCAACTCACTGTAATATACACAGGTTCATTTCACTATCAGCTGGCTCCCAGCGTTATTTGAGCTGCAGCCTACTGCATTTCAACTTGACAGCACTGAATGAAAATAGGACCGAGTTCTATTTGGAAAGTGGATATGAGCAGATCTCAAACGGTCAGAGAGGAAACATTACACTAGCTGAAATTTCACTTCTCATTTTGAAAACTGATTTTGATTTTATTGCATGCATCTGATGCTACTAAAACAGTATCCAGCAATTGTTTTCTTTTTTTAACATTTTAGGGAGTTAGAGAAGAATTTGTATTGTGCTAAGCATGGTGTCACACTACAGTCAAGGTGTTGAACATTACAAAATGACCGGAATCACAATGCCTATTTTTGTCCCCTGCTAAATAATTGTTTTTGGCTCATTTTAACAGATAGAACTCGTTTTCTAAAAAACAAAAGCATTAATAATCGTGTATTTATGTTGCTTTCGTGATTATGTACCTTTAGCTGTATCATCTGTGTACTGAACTTTTCGCACTGCTATGACCGTAGAGGTAACGCCCGACACCGTAATTTTGAAATTATAAATTAGAAAAGAATCATCATCAACCAAACACTTAAGGCCCCGCTACACGAGCCCGGTTTTGAGGCCGATTCCCGATCAGTTTTCGAATCGGTAGGTGATCGGGCCGGACTAAAAAACGTGTGCACTGCCACACCGCATTTCCCGACTTGTTTAGCCGACCGGTTTTAACCGAAGATCAAAGTCGTACCTACCCCACCCGGGTCTGCCCTGGGGGACTTGGGTGGGGTTAGGTATTTTTTAGTTCCCAGGGTCACCCTGGTCAGCCCCACAGGGTGGGTTTTTCTCTCTATTCTGGGGCATGTGTTTCTGTCTACCCTTTGTCCATTCACCTGTATTTGCCTTTTTAAAACTCTCCCTACTGTCTGCACTGCCTGTAGCTCTTGATATTGGATGTGTGTTGCTAGATGGTCTTAGCTTTATTTAGGCCCCATGTGTTAGGTTTATTTAACGTATTTGACCGGTTGGCGACATACATTCAATGTTCTGTTTAGTTGTTTGTTTTTTTACAAGCAGTGCAGGCACGTCCTGAGAAAGCCTTGTTGCTGTCGGGACGTTAAGCAATGTACAATCAAAGTCGTACCTGTTCTGCAAAATGACTGCTAGTTTTGACAGTGATGATGATGTGCTTGCATTATCAGCAGTTTTGCATCATTCGGGAAGAGGCGTGCGAAACATCAGCGGCAACGGCAGTGGTTCTGATCACAACAGGCGTGTTCGGCCATTTGCAAACTGTGAAACGACATGCTTTGCGAGACGCGCTCTGATTGGTTGAAGCTTACAACCGGGGCCGAATCGGATCGGGAAAATAGAGCAGGTTTTAGACACCCGATTCCCAGCCGATTGGGACTGGATCGGATAATTGACGTCATCCGATCGCAATCGGAATCGGCTTCAAAATCAGGGCACAACCAACCGCCTCATGTGGTGGGGCCTTTAGCCCTGTACTTTAACCCCCATGCAACACACAAACAAGATTTACTTCAAGTTGTCCTCTGTTTTCATGCTGAAGCTTCCTTATCAGAGGTACCTATTTTGTGTAAAGTTTTTCTGTGCTGAAATTCTTGGGTTTTTTTTTAAATTTATTTAAAAGCATCTCACAAACAAACCACTCAAAAGAATGACACACAACTTGGTATAAGAATTCTTTATATCTACATTCAGTGAGTCGGTACAAACTTATTTCTGAACAGGGTTCCAGACAAGCAACCTGAGATTTACTCACATGGAGTTGACTCTTGGAATGGCTGTCAACTTCGTTCAATCACCAATACGTGCTGTTTTGATCATTTCAATCCCAAAAGCTGATTCATCTGTGAGAACCTTTAGCACACCTCTGACCACACCATATTCCACATGGCAGCTGATTTGACAGTACATACCTTCATGAACAGTTGCCTTAGAAGAATTTTGAAAATCAGCAACGTCAGACTCTGGGAGAGAACAGAACAGATAACATCAGAGAATGAAATTGGGCGAAGAAGATGGGGATGGATCGGTCACAGTCTGAGAAAGCCAGCTTCCAGTATCACTAGGCAGGCATTGTCATGGAACCCCCAGGGAAAGAGGAAAAGAGGTAGGCCGAGAAACTCCTGGTGTCGAGACCTTCAAGCAGACATCAAGAGACTGGGAACACCTGGAGTAGAATCGAAGGAGAAGAACAGGACAGGAGTTGCTGGAGGTCTCTCGTCGACGGCCTATACCTGGGTAGAGGTGACAGGCGTAAGTAAGTAAGCTTATTTGACTGGTTAAACACAAACCTTGCCAAATACTTCAGCAGGATATACTCAGTGGTGTCTGCTTTTAAGTTTGTATGTGTCAGGCATGGGAATTGTCCGCGAATTCCGCGAAAAAGAAGAGATCGTGCGTGAAAATAAAAAGGTGTTTCTGCAACAAACAAAAAAAAACATTGTGGGTAGCAAAACGAGCAGAGCACCGGTTAAACATCGCGGGCAGGATATGACACAGCAGGCCCAGTCCGCGACCCGCACTGAGTGTGCCGCGCCGCGCAGTAAATCTAGGTGAGCAGACGTGCATTGTATTTGCCGATTTTGTTTCAGACCCTGAAATGAAGGCCCCCCCTCACCCTCCCCCCTGTCGTTTAATTTGTTTCGGCCCCAGGAAGGAAGGCTACTCCCCCCCCCCCCCCCCCCCCCCCCCCCCCTTTTCGTTTGATTTTTCGGCCTGATGTGTGTTGATGACTAGCCATGATCTGTGACTGATGAACATACTTTTCATGTGCCTTTGCAGGCTCATGCCAGACGTTTGCACAGGTGTCACTCGGAGACGGAAGCCATGATCAAGTCTGCTGTGAGCAGAATGTCTGAGATGCCAGACTTGATAGGAGATTCATCAAAGGTAACTGATTACAGTTATATTGCCAGGAGATTCATCAAAGGTAACTGATTACGGTTATATTGCCAGGAGATTCATCAATTTCAAAGGTAACTGATTACGGTTATATTATCTATCTATATCACTGATGACTTGGCAACCAGCTCCCTCCATTCCACTGTCTCTCTCATCTTATCTCGGATCGACTACTGCAACTCTCTCCTTTCTGGCCTTCCTCACTCCACCACTCTCACTCTCCAGCGCGTCCAAAACAAATCTGCCCGCCTCGTCCTTAGAAAGAAAAAATCCGACCACATCACTCCCCTGCTCAAGCTCATTCACTGGCTCCCCATCCCCCAACGCATCCAATACAAGATTCTGTCTCTCTGCTACAAATCCCTGAACAACTACGCTTTTACCTATCTCTCCAACTTACTTCACCCCTACACTCCTTCCCGCTCCCTCCGTTCCGCCTCCGACCCTCTCTGCCTCCTCATCCCCCGCACCAAACTCGGCACTTTCGGCCCCCGCTCCTTCTCAGTATACAGTCCATCCACCTGGAACACTCTCCCACTCTCTCTCCTCCTTCCAGTCCGCCCTCAAAACTCACCTCTTTCAACAGTTCTAGCACTACATCACCACACTCCCCACCCCAAGCTGACCGTCGTAATGTATTTTCACTATTTGTGGTATGTGAGTCGTCTAAAGCGTGCGCATGCGTGTGCGAGTTGTGAGTGCACGCTTAGAGTTATAATTATTATAAGATAAGCGCATTATAAATACCGTAATTATTATTATTCCTCTCTGTTCTCTGCCATTCTTGTTCGGTTATATTGCCAGTGTGTAAACAGTTGTACACTGCATCCCATTCAGCACGAAGCCACTGGGACTGTTTACAGTTTATGTACAAGGGGTTTACCCCTTTGTCTGGCCATAGGGGTTTTTGTCGAGGTGATTCCCGCAGGCCTCACGCTGGGACCATATGGCGTTGAGGCGCGTCCCCTGGGTGGTGGATAGGGGATCCCTCGTGAGAGGGGTGCACCGAATGAAATAAGGTGCCGTGAACCAACATGGTCTAAGGGAAGATGACCCCGACAGAAAACCCCTGGTCCTCCTAGTAAGGGGGTTGGGCGTGGGGGTAGCTTCCCCACCCTGCAAAAAAGGAAATAGCTACAAAAACGCCGACAAAAAGACTAACAGTAATTCCTTTCCTGGAGGAGGAAGGTTCTTCTACCAGAAGACTATGACGTCCTGTGGTGAAAGCCGGAAGTCTTCGGAAGCCACAGGACCGAGCCGCCTCTCTCTACCCAGGGACACAACCATGGGCACATGGAACGTCAAGACCATGTACCAAAGCGGCAAGGCCGCCCTGATAGCAGCGGAAATGCAAAAGTACAACCTTTCCCTGCTAGGTATCAGTGAAGCCAGATGGACGCAGCCTGGCCAAAAAAGGCTGTTAAGTGGGGAGATGATTCTGTATTCAGGTCATGAAGAGGAGAATGCCCCCCATACAGAAGGAGTAGCATTCATGCTGTCACCAGTGGCACAGAGAGCGCTGATGGGCTGGGAACCTCTTGGGCCAAGAATTATCACAGCAGCCTTTAGAACCAAGAAAAAGCTCAAGCTGAACGTCATCCAGTGTTATGCGCCCACCAGTGACAGTGACGAGGAAGAGAAACAAGAGTTCTACGACCGACTCCAGAGTGCCGTGGACAAATGTGCGGAGCGAGACATCACCATCGTCATGGGCGATTTTAACGCCAAAATAGGGGAGGACAACACCGGATACGAAGAGGTGATGGGGAGAAAGGGACTAGGCTCGGAGATGAGTGAGAACGGGGAGAGGTTTGTAGACTTTTGTGCTCTAAACCGACTTGTCATTGGAGGCAGCATCTTCCCACACAGAAGAATGCACAAAGCAACTTGGGTCTCAATGGACCATACAACAGAGAACCAAATAGACCGTATCTGCATTAGCAAGAAATTTAGAAGATCCCTTCAAGATGTTTCGAGTGAGGAGGGGAGCAGATGTCGCCTCGGACCACCATCTGCTTACCTTAAGAATGAAGGTGAAGCTAAAGAAAAGCCGCACAGAGACAACAAGAAGACAGCGCTATAATGTAGGCCTCCTGAGAGAAACTGGAGTTAGAGAAGAGTTCAAACTAGTGCTGTCCAACCGGTTTCAAGCGCTACAGGAGCTAGTAAATGAAGAGGAAGCGGTCACCACAGAGCAGCAGTGGAAGGCAGTTAGAGAGGCGCTGAACTCAACCTGCAAAGACACTCTAAGATTCAGGAAACACCACCACAAGGACTGGCTGTCGGCACAGACCTTGAAGAAGATAGAAGCGAGGAAGCAGAAGAAAGCAGTGGTCAACAACAGTCGCACGAGAGCAGCCAAAGTAAGGGCACAGGAGGAATACTCGGAAGCCAACCGCGAGGTGAAGAGGAGTACCAGGGCAGACAAGAGGGCCTACACAGACAGCCTGACAGCAGAGGCAGAAAAGGCAGCAGGCAGCGGCAACATGAAACAGCTCTACGACATTACCAGGAGATTGTCGGGTAAGTATGGCCATACAGAAAGACCAGTAAAAGACAAAGACGGCAAGCCTATTGCAGACAGAGCAGACCAACTCGACAGATGGGCCGAGTATTTTGAAGAGTTACTGAACAGACCTAGCCCACCCGACCCCCCCCCCCCCCCCCCCCCCCCCCCCGACATCCAGCCGGCAAAGACCGACCTACCCATCAGCTGTGACAGACCCAGCCGGGAAGAGATCAGAAGAGCAGTGGTATTTTTGAAGAATGGCAAAGCAGCAGGGCCAGATGGCATCCCAGCGGAGTCTCTGAAAGCAGACCTAGAGACAACAGTGGAGATGCTGTACCCACTGTTTGGAAAGATCTGGGAAGAGGAGGTGATGCCAGCTGACTGGAAGGAGGGGTACCTAATCAAGCTTCCCAAGAAAGGCGACCTCAGCAAGTGTTCCAACTACAGAGGAATCACCTTACTGTCAGTACCAGGAAAGGTCTTCAACAGGATCATCCTAGAGAGAATGAAGAGCTCCGTTGACCCCCAGCTGAGAGACCAGCAAGCAGGATTTAGGAAGAACCGATCATGTACAGACCAGATCGCCACTCTCCGCATCATCATGGAACAGTCTCTGGAGTGGAGCTCCCCGCTGTACGTCAACTTTGTGGATTATGAGAAAGCATTTGACAGCGTGGACCGAGAGACTCTGTGGAAACTCCTACGACACTACGGTGTACCCACAAAGCTCATCCGCCTGATCAAGAGCAGCTATGATGGCATGACATGTCGCGTGATCCATGAAGGGCAGTTCACCAGGGAGCTCCAGGTCAGAACTGGTGTCAGGCAGGGGTGTCTGCTGTCTCCGTTCCTCTTCCTACCCCACCCGGGTCTGCCCTGGGGGACTTGGGTGGGGTTAGGTACTTTTTAGTTCCCAGGGTCACCCTGGTCAGCCCCACAGGGTGGGTTTTCCTTTCTATTCTGGGGCATGTGTTTCTGTCTACCCGAGGTCCATTCATCTGTATTTGCCTTTTTAAAACTCTTCCTACTGTCTGCACTGCCTGTAGCTCTTGATATTGGATGTGTGTTGCCAAATGGTTTTAGCTTTATTTAGGCCCCATGTTGTAGGTTTATTTAACGTAGTGGACCGGCTGGCGACATACATTCAATATTCTGTTGGTTTTTTTTTTCACGAGCAGTGCAGGCACGTCCTGAGAAAGCCTTGTTGCTGTCGGGACGTTAAGCAATGTACAATCAATCAACCGTTCCTCTTCCTACTGGCCATAGACTGGGTCATGAAGGTGACCACAGAGCACAGACGAAGTGGAATACAGTGGACACTGTGGACACAGCTTGACGACCTCGATTTTGCAGACTTGGCATTACTGTCCCACACTCATCAACAAATGCAGGACAAGACCACGAGGCTTGCTGACATCTTGTCCCAAGTGGGCCCCACCATTCACAAACAGAAAACAAAGACAATGAGGCTGAACACAACCAGGGAAGAACCAATCTTGCTTGCTGGCACCCCGTTGGAGGAGGTGGAGTCCTTCACATATCTCGGGAGCATCATAGACAAAAATGGCGGCACTGATGCAGATGTCAGAGCACGAATCGGTAAAGCCAGAGCAGCCTTTCTCCAGTTAAAAAAAGTGTGGAGTTCCAGAGAGCTGTCACAACACACCAAAGTCCGGATTTTCAACTCCAATGTAAAAGCAGTTCTCCTATATCGAGGGTTCCGGGCGTAAGAGCCGTATCCCGTTTTCCCACAATTTTACAGGAGAGCAGTTTGAAAGTTTTGAAAAATTATTTCTATTTAGTGCTTGAGTTCCTGGTATCAAAACATGTATCAGTTGAAAGCTTGTTTTCTCCTCTGTACTTTCAAATTAACATTTTGAAACAGTCGTTTTTATTTAGCGTACATTTGGCAAATAAACAATGTTGACATTATATACGGTCCTTATGCACGCTCAGAGTAAAAGGTTTGCAGCCACCTGTGCCTGCGTAAAGACAGGGCTGCTAAATGACAGTGTCAGGCACGCCCAAAAATGTCCAGTATATACGTAAACATTCCCGCCTAAGGACCGCAGCTAGGTTTCCTCCTAGGCTGCGTTTCTGAAATGGGTCATGTTGATATTGCCTGACAGCCGCAGAAAGAGTTACTGCTGTCAAGGGGTGAGGAAAAACGGACTCCTCTACGGACGGAAAAGCTCTAAATAGTTATAAGGCCTTTACGCCCGGCAACTGCACGGTGAAATTGCCATTACCGGACACGGAAAAGAACCGTATAATCAAACAAGACTCTTTAGCAGGAGATAAAAACAAGCACAGAACTGCTGCATGAGTGTAAGAAGATCGTAAAACATGTATGGAGAATAGCGGTCCACAACTTAAAACTGTTCAATCTAGCAGGATCTATGTAATACGAGTCCAAGGAGACTGACCAGTGACAGATTACATTTTCACATGTTTTTAACTGATCAGTCCACTTAAGCTGTGCACTCTATACGGAGAAAACCAACCAAACATGAAATCAGCGATACTGAAAACAATAATGGCATTATCAAAATACAGGAACACCTCGTTA
This sequence comes from Semisulcospira habei, assembly GCA_036245525.1. Taxonomy (NCBI): domain Eukaryota; kingdom Metazoa; phylum Mollusca; class Gastropoda; family Semisulcospiridae; genus Semisulcospira; species Semisulcospira habei. Next base: position 280,428,453 of record BTPG01000002.1, on the reverse strand, counting down.
CACGTGAAGAGAAAGTAACTATGCAGAAATGAAAGAGAACTCACCCATTGATGTCGTTGTGGCATGTTTGATAAGTGAGTCATATTTTCAGTTCAAAAAGCATACGTAGCACAGGCTTTGATTTTAGTCTTCACAGCATGTCAACATTTGAAGAAGAAGGAAAAAGAAAAGAAATTCCAACATCCAAGGATTGAGTTTTCTAACACAAAATCACATATTATTGAAATTTGAAGTCCGCTTATTATGTCCATATTACAATATTTACAGTTTCTCACTGTCAAACTTGTGTCAGAGCTCAGAGTTTTATTCTGGCCAAGTGAACCATTGCCAGACATGACTCCGAGATGATCTGTTCTAATGACCTGTTCTAATCCATATCAGAGCAGTCATCCTCCATCATGTCAGGCTCGGGCAGTTTGTCCTTCGTAGCTGGAGATGTCGAGAGGCTTTCATAGAATGGGTGATGTTCAGCTGGAATGATTCCAGAGCGGCAAAGAGACAGCAGATCTTGTTTCTTGGCGAAGGACACAGGGAGCTTTGAGGCGTAGCACCTAGGTATTTGTGCAGGTAGAGGTTGTGCGCGACGCTTGCTGGACCCTATCATCTTCAGCACTTGGAACTCTTGATCATCGAAGGAGTACTTAAAAAACATCATCTCTTCTCGACCTTTTAGGAACTGCATCACTTTGATGCTGAGCCAGTTGACCTTGTTTCCCTTCAAGTCTGTCTTTGTATTTCTGATGACTGTGGATGCTACATGTTTGAAATCAAGAAAGTCACCATGCTTGAGCGGGATGACGACATAGGGCTGTCCTCGTCGTGCCATTCTCAGAATGATGTCCCAGCCACTCGGCGTGTAGATTGGAGAGTGTTTTTTGGCGAAAGTTATGGCTGCATGCATGCTGTCACATTCCATGTGGGTGTGTCCTGTTTCTAAATATTTATGGCTGATAACCTTGATGTTGCTAATGTTATTGACAGCATGAATTAGTGCTGCTGATAGGTTTTGGTTGCGGTTCTGTCCTGAACAGCAGTCAGAAAAAATGATAACTTCCTCAATATGATGGGGCAAGGATGACAGGTAAATGTACAGGCAGGTGGCAATTTCGCACGAACCGCGCTTTCCTTCGCTTTCATCCCACGTGAAACAGGTCCCCTTTCTGTCAGTGAGAGAATAAACAGTGAAGTTATACACAGACAGCTTGCGCTTATAATAAAGCTGACTGACAAGTCCACACGGCGCTTGCAGCACAGTCTGCAGATCGACTGTGATGACATGCCTCTTTGGATCTTTGCCTGCCTCTCTTTTGTCGCGATCTTTTTCCCCCCTTGCTCTGTCTTTCCTATCTCGGTGTTTCATACTCATTTTTCTCTTCTTCCGATGCAGCAGACCCTTTCTGTTGGAACACTGCGCAAGTGACACACTGGTCTTTCTTTGGGTGATGGAACGAATAATTGAAATACTGATTGAATATATCCCTATACTTTCTGGCGGACACAGGTGTGTGACCACCACTTTGGCAAGCTTCAGTGTACAGCTCGTACATTTTGCTCAAAGTGAGGTCAGAAGAGAGGTACAACCTCTGTGTGTCCGTTCTTGTGTAATGCGACTCGACCACAGGAAAGGACGCAATGTGTTGTTTGGCGCGGTCAACAGCCTCATTACTATATTTGTTGTGGGGTGGTCGTGACTTCCCCCGTAGCTGCTGCACTGTGAACACGCCTCCAGTGCTGTTTTCCAGAGCATGGTCCACGTAGGTTTCACCAACAGCTAGGGTCGCATGACAAAAATTCTTGCAGACTCTGTGGACGGTGCCGTTAACATTAAAAGAAAATACACGACAAACTCGACGTTTTTTCTCCTTTGGTTGTTGTTCATCCTCATCAAACATCGTTGCTGTTTGCCTCTGCAAAACGTTGGCACAGACAAAATCCTTCTGCCTTTCATACGATTGAAGAGCATAAAAGGCATCGAAGAGTTCTTTTCGGCTCTCCTCTGTTATCTTTTCAGAACACTTGTACCTGCACTTTGTACAGTCCACCTCCCTCATCACCTTTGATGGTACTGTTTTGCCAGATTGGGAAAGGTATTGTTTGCCTTGCAGGTGCAAGGTCTTCCGAACATTTTTTTCCACTTTTCTGGTCTGGCTTCCCGTTGTCGCGCTAGCTTCGTTTTGGGCAGACTGGAATACATTGGAATACATTCCTTGTTTCCTTGGTGTCACTTTATTAGATATTGAAATCGAGCTGTCTGGTTCAGGAGAGGGACATCTCTCATCATTAATCAATGCAGCGTCTGCCTCATTTGAAGTACAGCCTTTACCTGCGTTATTTGGAGGAGAGCTGCTACCTGCGTCGTGTGGAGGAGTGCTGTTACCTGCGTCGTGTGGTGGAGTGCTGTTACCTGCGTCGTGTGGAGGAGTGCTGTTACCTGCGTCGTGTGGATGAGTGCCGTTACCTGCTTCGTGTGGAGGAGTGCTGTTACCTGCGTCATGTGGAGGAGTGCTGGTACCTGCGTCGTTTGGAGTCAAGTCCTCATCTGTATACTTGGAGGGCCTTGCGGTACACGTCTCACTGTGATGCAAAGTAGACGGGCCTGCAAGACAGCAAAATGAGAAATCTCAAACGTGTTTCAGGCCCGTTACTCACAATTATCACTTCATGTGATTAGAAGATTGGGCGCTGGGGTATGAAGGATGGTGACTGTAACGTGATAAATGCATGTATGGCTGAATTGTGCAACTCTCCCTCTCTCTCTGTGTGTGTGTGTGTGTGTGTGTTTGTGTGTTTGTGTGAGTGTGTGTGTGTGTGTGTGTGCGTGTGTTCTCACCTGCCGGATCAGCTCTTGCACGAAGGAGGGGAAGACAAACATTATAGTGAGTTGGATCAAAGTCAATGAAAGCGAGGGGGATAACTGGCTGACTGTTTCTGCCAGATGAGGGGTGTATCTCGTGCTGAGACTTGAAGACATCACTGAAGTATATGACGACAGTCCTTTCTGCCCAGTCTGCGAGAGCACGAGGAAGTAAATCAGCAGCATCATTGACCCATCTTCCCGGCTTTCTGAGTTCACTGACATTTGAGTGATACCGGAGATAACGCTCATGTTCATCTTCTTCATTGACCATGAAATGAATGTACTCTGTAATGTTTTCTATCAGATGGTCACACAGACAGTGTCTCAGTTCCAAATGGCTGATGTCCTCCAGATGAACGACAGATGACTCGAAAAAGCAGTTACCATCAGGAACAATTTTTTGTCTGTACAATCCATTGGACGCCAAAAAGTTGTCCAACCTGCCTGTGTGATCATGCAGATTTCTCTGATGGCTCAGGTGGGCTCGAAGACTGCTTTCTTTTGCGGTCTGAATATCGGGATCACTGTTTCTCTTCCTCTTTTTTCTTTTGTTTGCTTTTCTTTTCTTGCTTGTTGAAACCTGCTCAAAATCAGAAGGTACGTAGGAAGGGTCCGTGATCAGGTCATCGATATCGTGATTAGCTTTCATCTGCAGAGGTTCTTCATCTGATGTGTCAAAACCAGTCTGCCATTTAAGGGGCTCCAGATCAGATTCATTAAACTGAACGGTGTTTTTCAGTGGCTCGTCGTCCAAAGTGCTGAAACTGTCATCATTTTTTTCTGCAGTGAGTGAAGCAGCAAGATGCAGGAACACATGATTGTCGTCTGATTCCATAGATGAGTGCCTGTAAACGAGAACAAGAGATTAATTAGTGCCCGTGTTCAAAAACCTACATTATATTTATGTATAAATCAGTTTACAAGGTTGGTGTAAGTTATCCAAGTTACCACGCTAGCATTCAGATCAGTTGGAAAATGTGTGTGTGTGTGTGTGCGTGTGTGTGTGTGTGTGTGTATGTGTGTGTGCGTGTGCTTACCTTAGTAGAAACTCGTCCCGTATTCAGCGTCCTGGCACAGGATGGTCGGATGAAAGAATAAAAACGTGTGTATAATTCGTAAAGCCAACGGTTTCTTCCGGTTTGAAAGGATGTGTCAGTCTGCACCTGAGGACTGAAACTGTGCAGGCCTGTCAAGTTAGGAATGTCTGGAATTCAGTTTCTGGCCTGTCAGGGACACAGAGACTGATCTATATACATGTCTCTAGTGTAGTCAGCGTAACATTTTTTTTTTGTGGTTCTTTTCACGGCACTACGATATCTTTTCAGTTTTGAACAGTAGTTTGCCTCCTGTCACCATCTTTGATGCGTGTATGTACTTACTAATGAGCTAGCATTGATTTGGTAACCAATATACGTGTATGGATTTGGTGACTTGCCAAATTATATTCCGCTTTTCATAATAGTCTACGGTTAAACACAGTGTCGGAAATCGTCAGTTATCTTTGTTGTTTAATGGCATGCCTCTAAAATGTGTGCAAGCCAGGCATGGTACTGTCTTCATGCTGTCCTTTTAGCAGGTACTTTTATTGTTTCTTTGCCAGCTGGACGATCGTAACGGCATCTACCGTCTTTAAGCTTTCGAAATCAGTGTGCTTTGTTCAGACTTCTGCCTGCTTAAAAATGGTAGCTGGAGTTACGGCTCTTCAGCATGCACGATGCGCCGAGTGCCTGAATGTAAACACGCGCGCGGTGGACCAGGCACATACAGATAAGGCCTTTACGCCCCCGCCACTGGTAATAGCGCGCTTCTTATACACTGCCGTAATTCAAGATGCGGCTGTCTGGCATGCAGCTGTCTCGCCCAAAACCATTAATTGATTTAAGTTCTCATCAATAACACATTATATATGTGACTGATTGAAATATGGATATCACAGGATAAATCTACACACAAAAATGGTTTCGGCGATATAAAAATCACAAAATCGCCAAAATGTCGATTTACGGCCCTTACGCCCGGAACCCTCGATATGGACTTGGAGATTGACAAAAACCACAGTCAACAGAGTACAGACCTTCATGAACAGTTGCCTTAGAAGAATTTTGAAAATCCACTGGCCAGAGAAGATCAGCAACGTCAGACTCTGGGACAGAACAGCAGATAACAGCAGAGAATGAAATTGGGCGAAGAAGATGGGGATGGATCGGTCACAGCCTGAGAAAGCCAGCTTCCAGTATCACTAGGCAGGCATTGTCATGGAACCCCCAGGGAAAGAGGAAAAGAGGTAGGCCGAGAAACTCCTGGCGTCAAGACCTCCAAGCAGACATCAAGAGACTGGGAACCACCTGGAGTAGAATCGAAGGAGAAGCACAGGACAGGAGTTGCTGGAGGTCTCTCGTCAACGGCCTATACCCGGGTAGGGGTGACAGGCGTAAGTAAAGTAAGTAATTCCCGCAGGACAAAAACCACTGTCAATCAATAGTCAAAAGGGTTGATCCCAAGCAACATGATTGCAGCTTTGTGTGGTCACTCTTATTATGCGAGGTGCGGAGGTCACCTGCCAGTAGGACCACCATTTAGGTGACTGAATGTCTCTTGCAGGTGAAATGTTTGATGAGGTGACTTAACCCATTGCATCCCAAGGCTGATTTTGTAAAATTTGCTTATGAAGGGCACCCCCCCCCCCCCCACCCTCCACACTTTGGTACCGGTTTCAGGCCACTTTACAAAAATTTCAAATACAAGCGATCAAAAAATCTCTGTAACTTCAGTAGCTGAACTGGCCCTTCGTCTGTCTTGTACTGTGTTTGTCTTAACTGGTGTAAATCCGTGTCTGTTACGTGAGTGTGCGTGTTGGGTTTCAGTTCGTTGCGCTTTGAGTCGATTCGCCCAAAAATTGAGAAAAAGCGCCCATATAATGACGGTATTATTATTATTTATTATTAAGGCTACATTACAGGTTAGGAGATGGATCAACTGTTTTAGTTCAAGGGTGGTGCCAGAATAGCTTGAACTATCATAGTCAAATTTATTTGAAGCCAAGGTGTATCGGGATGAAAAGGGTTAACACATTCAAGGTGCCCCACAATAATCGCTGCAGAAGTGTCGGCAGTGCTATACAACACTTTCACAGCTGTTGGTGCGGGGCGCCTCGACTGAGTTAAATCTGAGACTCTGTCTTTTAGTTCTGTCCCGCACGTGTTTTCGAAATGCCCAGCTAGGGCCCTGAGCTCACAAACTGAGTGAGGGGGGGGGGGGGGGGGGGCTTTATAAGGCATGCATCAGCTTTGGAGTCCAGTTTAGTGCACTCATGGAGACGGCATGAGATTCACTGAAGTCCGGCAGCTTTACCTAGGTGTACACAGGAACTTATCCTGAAGCAGACAATACTAAAAAAACCAGCAGAAACATTTGAGAGCCACACTGTCTGCATCTGTCTTCCAAAAACAATTGTCACAGCCGTGTTCCACATGTGCACATGGAGTGTGCCTGTCAAATTTATCATAATAATAATAATTACGGTATTTATAATGTACTTATAATAATTATAACTCTTAAGCGCGCACTCACAACTCGCGCACGCTTTTGACAATGACTCGTGTACCACCAAATACATACGACAGTCAGCTTAGGGTATCCAGTTATTTGTCAGTATCTGCTACAGAATAAGTTCATGTGTAAAGTTCACCTATATAAAGCTGTCGCTTGTGACTGCGATGTATCTCATGTTCTGTGTGAACTGGCCGATCTGACTCTGCGTGCCTTATATAGGCCCAGAGCTGACGCAGTTCAAACTTTGCAAACTCGGTGAGCGGTGTGACCGACTTAGTGGCAATGTATAACCCTAGCTGGGTCCAAAAACATGTGTGGGACAGAAAAAGAAGACTGAACCTCAGCTTGAGTTAGTTTATAAATCCCAGTTTACCATCTAGTGTAGCACTCACTTCATCAGCATAGTATCATTGTGTCATTTTTCAGGCCTGCATCCTACCAACGATATTTGGCGGCAAGCATCAAGATCTGAAGGCCATATCCCCAGAAACGGTAAAGGCTTTGTAACAAATCTTTGTCTTGTGTTTTCTGGACAACAAGAATAGTTTTTGGCACAACCTTTGTACCACCGTATCATGGTCAGTCAGTCTCCAGGATTGTAATGATGTCCTTTCAAGAACAGCTAACAAAGTTAGACATTTTTACTTAGGGTTTGTTGTGCAAAAAAAAACTACATAATTGTGCTAGTACATTATTATTTGTCTTGGTGTGTAAACTTCACCCATTCCATCCAGAGGCTGATTTTGTGCAATTTGCTTTTTGTCCTATGAAGGCTGCATTACAGATTAGGAGATAGATCAACGGTTTCAGTTCAAGGGTGGTGCCAGAATAGTTTGGGGCTATTCTGGCACCACCCTTGAACTATCATAGTCAATGAACAATGAACCTTTATTTTCCAATGGTAGAAGTTATTGGTAACAGGACCAGTTTTCAAACTTGCCGTTGCTACATCTACTACATAAATGACATAGACATGTAAACATACACATACCACACACTGACGCATGTATGCACTCGCTCACGCACGCACGCCCGCACATACGCACGCACGCTCAAACACACACAAACACAAACTTGCACACGCACGCACTTGGACACACACGCACACATATACACACACGCTCTCGGACACGCACTCCAGACATACGTATGCGCATAACGCGTACGCACAAAAATATAAAATGAGTAAAAATGCAAAGTAAAGCAATACACAGAAAATAATTAAGTACATTAGAATTCATACAGCAAAGGCAAATATGTATATGTGTGCTCTCTCTCTCTCTCTGTCTCACACACACACACACAGCATGCACACACACACACAGCATGCGCGCACACAGCATGCACGCACACACACACACACACACACACGTGATCGCGCGCCCAAAAATATAGCGTACACACATATGAAGGCAAAAACATACATAGTACATGCAGTATTCAATGTACTCTTGACACTCGGATATTATGGTCCACTGTATATTATATAAAAAAACACACACAAAAAAAAAAACAGACGCTCTCTTTCTCTTTCTGTGTCTCTCTCACTCTCGCGCGCACACACACACACACACAGACATTCTCACACACACAAACATTCACACACCTGAACACACGCGCAAGTTATCCCTGTAATGTAATGATCAAGTTTACTTAAGCAATGTATGTGCATAAGGATGAAAAAAGTTGATAAATTATCATGGTGGATCTCAGTCATCCACTAGGTACAATCAGTGCAGTGCTGCTAAATCCTTGTCATTATATGCGGTTATGTGTTTTTCAGGTGGCACGGTTGATAGCCAATGAATTTTCTGATCATGTTGAGGAATTCCACATCCTTGACTGTCGCTATCCATATGAATTTGAGGGAGGGCACATACAGGTGAGTGAAAAATAGACTCCAGTATAGTAAAAAATAAAAAAAAATAAAAAAAACCGAGGAAATTTGTATGATTGTAAAAGCTTCTGATTCAACAGCTTTTCAGAACCTGTTACAACTTGGCACATTTTTTTTAAAAAATGATACGATGTGACAGTAAGCATGTTTAACCCACTAATGACTACTATTCTGAGGCTGATTTTTTAAAAAATTATTATTTGCTTATTGTCCTGTGAAGGCTACATTACAGATTAAGAGACGGATCAGCCATTTTAGTTCAAGGGTGTCACGACACGCCTGACGGAGTCAGGGCGCCGTGGACAATATGAGTGCAAACACTCGAGAAAACCCACCCACTCTAAATAAATAAAGCAACGCCAGTGATAAACAACAAACAAATCCTTTATTACCTACCCTTACTCTTAACTCCCACCCCAACCCACTAACGCCCCACACACTCACACATACCCACACATGCACTCATAACGTATTAACACTTAAAAAAGATTAACATATAAAAAAAATGACTAACAAGTGAAAATGACTAACAGGTGAATATGACTAACAGACGAAAATGACTAACAGGTGAATATGACTAACAGACGAAAATGACTAACATGTGAATATGACTAACAGACGAAAATGACTAATACGTGAATATGACTAACAGACGAAAATGACTAATATGTGAATATGACTAACAGACGAAAATGACTAATATGGCCAACGGCTATACAAGGCGGGTAACTTTGTCTCTGTACAGTGTCCTCTGTCCCACACTAGACAGGGTGGCTCATAACGTAAGAGTACTACCCCTACACCACAGAGCACCGTAGCCGCGCTTGCCCACGCACGCCTGTGACCGACGCTCAGAACGTAGAGTCAGCCTGCTGTAGCCCAACGTACTTGTCCAACAGGACCGGCTAGCGAAGGCGTTCCGACTCCCGATGATGCGTCACCGTTGGTCGTGGATGATGAGATCGAAGAACGAAATCTTCGAAGCCAATGATCGAAGCCAGTGATCGAAGCCAATGATCGAAGCCAGTGATCGAAGCCAGTGATCGAAGCCAATGATCGAAGCCAGTGATCGAAGCCAGTGATCGAAGCCAGTGATCGAAGCCAGTGCACTGGAAAAGGGCGCATTGTCAGTCAAAGTGCCAACACAGTTAATTCTGGCCTATTTGACACGCACCTACTCACAAACCACGTGAGTTGTGTCTCGTCTCACCCTAATACCTGCCTTGGCCATATTAAATATACAATCATGGATATGAAAGCTTCCTATGTACATTCAACATTCACCAGGTCTGCACTATTCTATTACACTAGCATTAAGCTAGCACAACCACTTTTGTATAATAACATTGCCACTGCTAAAACCAACATTATCAAAATATCCAGATGTACATACAAAGATATGAAATAATCACCAGCAACCACCCCACGTGACAATCTTATTACATTACATCTAGGACTTACTACAAACATTTGAAAGGATACCCACTTTAATTCATTTTACAACATGGCCCTTTAAATATACTCACTCGGCGACAGCCGAACATAAACTAAATCCGACACCCACCACATTACAACCCAACCTAAAAAACATGGTTAAAGACTCAATTAAAACATCACTAAAAAACTAGACGAACATACCCTTCCGCACCTATATACACATTCACACACCCGAGAGCACAGCAGCTAACTGAGGAAAATGGCATGAATAATTTACCTGTCACTGGTGAGTCCTCCGGCAGGACGAGACAAAACAAGACGAAGACGAACCGGAGGGGTCTTCTGGTGAGTAGCAGCCGTGGTCGCAAGTCTCTCGGGACACCCACACCCAGGAACACTGGCCGTGGTCTTGCAGGGAGGGTAAAAGAACCCTCACACAGCTTGTCAAGGGCTCCAAACGAGGCCGCACCCTGACCCAGACTCTCACTTCGCTGGCTAACTCCGCTGACTGACTAATATCCTACTGCTACCTCGCAGGTTAACTTTGCTTCTGAACACTGTTCGGTTTAAAGCTACTTGTCTAAAGCGTGCGACCGCTGTAATCGCTCACTGTTAAGCTTGCTGCACGGGCTTTACGATTACGCTCACACTACGTTTATTAACTTCCCTAAACTAAGGCTATGTACAGAATTCGGCGATCTACATTTATTAACAGAAAAACGACTTGGCGAAAAAAATAAAACAACATGTCACATCCGTTACGTGACATACCCCCCTCCCAGATCAAACACCCGGGTTTGATTACTATATGACTGTCCCAATACTGCTTCCACATTTACGGTTTCTACCACCCTGTTCTACTCAAAAAGTCAGCAGGTACATTTACTTTACCGGCTATGCTTTCTACTCTAATGGAAAATGGCTGCAACTGCAAAGCCCACCTCATCAGTCGACTGTTTGTGGATTTAGCTTGTTGCAAGTACTGCAATGGTCTATGGTCCGTCTGTACGACGAATGTCCTACCATACAGATACTGACGGAATTTTTGAATTCCCCACACGATTGCAAGACACTCCTTTTCGATGGTGGAGTAGTTACGCTCTGCTTTGGATAGTTTCTTGCTCGCGCATGCAACAGGCTGTAAACCGTTACCATGGTCCTGACATAATACGGCCCCTACCCCCCCTTCGGACGCATCTGTCTGCAACACGAAGAGACGATCGAAGTCTGGCAATGAGCACACAGGACCTGAACACAGTCGCGCCTTCAGCGTCTCAAATGCTGTCTCACATGCATCGTTCCAACCGATCTGTCCAGTCTTTCCTCCCTTGGTGAGGTCGGTTAGTGGCGCTGCTATGGCCGCAAAGTTAGGAACGAACCGGCGGTAATAATTTGCCAACCCAAGAAACGATCTGACTTGTTTCTTTGTTTGTGGTCGCGGTGCGTCTTTTATCCGCTGCATCTTGTCTCCCTCTGGTTTTATCTGACCGTTACCCACTGTGTGCCCCAGATATTCCAACTGCTTGAACCCCAAGTAACACTTAGTAGGTCTGGCCGCCAACTGGACCTCTCTTAACCTACCAAAGAGCTGAGCAATACACTGTAAGTGACGTTCTTTAGTGGAGGAAGCAATCATGACATCGTCCATGAAATTGCTAACTTCTGTCAATCGCAAAGGTTCTAGTAACCTCCTCATCATTCGGGGAAAGATTGCCCCTGCCGTCTTTAACCCGAAAGGCATTACCTTCCACTGGAATTGTCCTGCCGGTGTGGTGAAAGCAGTTTTCGGTTTGTCGCTCTCTAACATGGGTACCTGCCAGTAGCCTTTAGCTAGGTCTAACTTACTCAAGTACTTAGCCTTGGACAGTAAGGAAAATAGGTACTCCACGTCAGGCATTGGCTCAGCATCGAACACGACCTTTTGATTCAGTTTCCTAAAATCTACACAAAACCTAACAGTGCCATCCTTCTTCTTCACCAAGACGATCGGTGAGTTGTATGGGGAATTGGCTCTCTCGATTACTCCCATCTCTAGCATAGCATCCACTTCGGCTTTGACTACCTCTAGCTGAGAATGAGGTAGAGGATATTGCTTCGTTCTCACCGGCACTTCATCAGTCAAGTGGATTTCACACGAGTCTAGTGTCGTCCTCAACGGATAATCTGTCAAAATATCCTTAAACTGGACAGTCAGAGCTTGTATACTAGAATGGATTTCTGGACAGTTAGGATCAAGATGGACGTCGGAGGGTCCTTCAGACACTACCAAAGGAATGGTGGGTACTTCCTTTACCACCATGAATGCCTCTCCCCCCTCATCTTCGTCCTCCTCATCTATCACTACTGTAGCTACTGACACTCGTTCTTGGAACTTTTTCAACAGATTTGCATGGTACAGTTTATTTTTACTGCCCACCCGTACCCTGTAGTCACACTCTCCGACTCTCTCTAGAACTTCGAACGGTCCCTGCCAAGCCATCTCCAGCTTGTTGTGTTTAACTGGAAGTAACAGCAAAACCTTGTCTCCTGCACTAAAACTGCGTGGTTTGGCTCTGCGGTCAAAGTGCTGTTTCTGCTTTTTCGAAGCTAGCTTCAAATTCTGTTGCGCTAACCTGCAAGTCTCTTCAATGCGATTCCGTAAATCTACCACGTACTGGCTTGCATCTCTCACCTCTTCTCCCATCTGCTCTTTCGTCCTGCAAAATTCTATCAGACTTTTCCCTGACGGAATTGCTCGGCCCTCTTCGGCCAACTTCCTAGCGCGAGCTAGAGTTTCGTCCTGGTTCTGCCACTCTATCAGTTGGGCAGGAGTCACATTGAGATCGGCCTGCTTAACGACTTTAAGCGCGCTCTCTCCCTCCTTCTCCCTCTGAACCTGAGCTCGAGTTTGGACCGCTGCTGCCATAGCACACTCACTGGCATCAATGGATACGGGACTACGTTTCCCATCTGAAAAAGTCACCCAGTTCCCTAGGATTACGTCCGGTCCCATGCGCTCCATTACGATAAGCTCGATCGTCCCTCGCACGAATGGGGAATCGATTTCAACCCATGCAGTCGGATACTTATCGGACTTAGTATGGTCGACGGGATTGACGTCTATGAACCGACCTGTAAGATCCCTGGGTTCTATCCACTTGGCGGCGATCGCACTCATATCCGCGCCGGTATCACGCATGATACGAACTTCCTCTCCCTTGGCTAATCCCTTACTCCACGGGTCGTAGGGCCGGATCGTCCGCATCCCTACGGTCACGGGCTCTGTCATTACGGCTACTGTCTCAGAGGCAATGGTGACTTGGTTAACTGACGCCTTGCTCTGACAGTTCCTTGCTAAGTGCCCTGGTTTGTTACACTTAAAGCACAACCGTTCACCAGTCCCTCTGCCTGAACTAGCTGGTTCTGTCCTATGTTCTGCTTTGGTCTCAGGGGGTTTATTCGACCCTTTGTCCTTCTTGAACGGCGGACGAATCGGCCCCCCACCCAATGGACGCGAGACTGCCCGTTTGGTGTCGATATGGAGCTGCGCTAGCTCCGCGGCCTCTTCACCATTCCTAGGACGTTTTTCCCTAACGAACATTTCAAGGTCTGCATTCATAATAGCATAAAGTTGCTCAGACAGAAACATGTCTAGCACTTGTTCTACGTCCTCTATGTTCTTATGGGCTAAAGTGAACCACCGCTTGACTGAGGTCTTCAACCTAACAAACAACTGTGGAAACGTTTCGAGACTCTCCTTTTTGGCTTCGCGAAACTGGCGCCTGTAATATTCAGCGTCACGCCTGAATCTTCTCAATAAGGCCTCCCTCACCACCTCAAAATCTTTCCCTTGCTCTACCGTCAGCCTAAGGTATGCATCACGGGCCTCCCCCTGCAATAGAGGTGCTAACCTGATCCCCCATACCTCTTTCGGCCACCCCTGGGTTTCGGCTACTCTCTCAAAGAGCTGAAGGTAAGATTCCACATCTTCCTTATCCTCTAACGGACGCATCTTGAGCGAGTAATGCTGACTAGACTCCGTAACTGACTTCTTTTCCGATGCTGCTAACTGTAATCTAAGCCGCGTCTCGGCCGCGACGAGCTCTTCTTTCCGTGCTTGTTCCGCGGCGGCTAGCTCCTCTCTCCGTGCTTGTTCCGCGGCAGCTAGCTTACGTTCGGTCAATGCTAAGTCATCCCGCCTAGCTTGCTCTGCGGCCTCACGGTCCATCTGGAGCCGTCTCTCTAACGCCCTACGCTCTAGGTCACGTTCCCGTTTTTCTTCCTCTCTCCTAACTTCGGACAGGATGAACTGGGTTAGAGCTCCCCCACTAAGTCCTAGGCCCTCTCCTAGCACTTTATACTGCTCATATGGGTTTACTATCACCCCTAACCCCTCTTTACCTCCCTGATCCCTACTGGGTGTCAGTCCTGCTGCAGTGAGAGTACGGGTAAGGGTACTCACCACCGTTTCCTTCCGAGAGGGAGTGGCCAAAGTGGCTCCTCTCTCTCCTGGACCCTCATCCCCTGCACCACCACCCTCGGACTCAGGGTCGTGCCCCGACGTGGCACGGGTGGCCCTGGTATCCCGTTTAGGGGGCATCCTGATGTGGGTGTCCCGGAGGCAGCGACGACAACTGCTCCCCAGCAGGACCCCTGCCAAAGAAAAAACAAAACAAATAAATACACAGAATACAAACAACGAATAAGGGCTAGACAGTGACAAGAGCCGAAGGGTCCTCACCACTCGGTACCTGAGTAATGAGAGGCAACCACTCATGCCACCCCTCGTTTATGCGCACTGCACTCTCTGGCCGTGGCCCCCTGGCGCAATACGCCCCCACTCCCGCCAACCGCCCGCTAAATCTTACTCGTACCACAACACGAACAAACGGTCACTGGCGCACAAAAATACCCTAATCTACCTAACCTGTTACCTCCCCCTAATCCTTATCCCACCGCTGCCACCAAATATGTCACGACACGCCTGACGGAGTCAGGGCGCCGTGGACAATATGAGTGCAAACACTCGAGAAAACCCACCCACTCTAAATAAATAACGCAACGCCAGTGATAAACAACAAACAAATCCTTTATTACCTACCCTTACTCTAACTCCCACCCCAACCCACTAACGCCCCACACACTCACACATACCCACACATGCACTCATAACGTATTAACACTTAAAAAAGATTAACATATAAAAAATGACTAACAAGTGAAAATGACTAACAGGTGAATATGACTAACAGACGAAAATGACTAACAGGTGAATATGACTAACAGACGAAAATGACTAACATGTGAATATGACTAACAGACGAAAATGACTAATACGTGAATATGACTAACAGACGAAAATGACTAATATGTGAATATGACTAACAGACGAAAATGACTAATATGGCCAACGGCTATACAAGGCGGGTAACTTTGTCTCTGTACAGTGTCCTCTGTCCCACACTAGACAGGGTGGCTCATAACGTAAGAGTACTACCCCTACACCACAGAGCACCGTAGCCGCGCTTGCCCACGCACGCCTGTGACCGACGCTCAGAACGTAGAGTCAGCCTGCTGTAGCCCAACGTACTTGTCCAACAGGACCGGCTAGCGAAGGCGTTCCGACTCCCGATGATGCGTCACCGTTGGTCGTGGATGATGAGATCGAAGAACGAAATCTTCGAAGCCAATGATCGAAGCCAGTGATCGAAGCCAATGATCGAAGCCAGTGATCGAAGCCAGTGATCGAAGCCAGTGATCGAAGCCAGTGATCGAAGCCAGTGATCGAAGCCAGTGCACTGGAAAAGGGCGCATTGTCAGTCAAAGTGCCAACACAGTTAATTCTGGCCTATTTGACACGCACCTACTCACAAACCACGTGAGTTGTGTCTCGTCTCACCCTAATACCTGCCTTGGCCATATTAAATATACAATCATGGATATGAAAGCTTCCTATGTACATTCAACATTCACCAGGTCTGCACTATTCTATTACACTAGCATTAAGCTAGCACAACCACTTTTGTATAATAACATTGCCACTGCTAAAACCAACATTATCAAAATATCCAGATGTACATACAAAGATATGAAATAATCACCAGCAACCACCCCACGTGACAATCTTATTACATTACATCTAGGACTTAATACAAACATATTTGAAAGGATACCCACTTTAATTCATTTTACAACATGGCCCTTTAAATATACTCACTCGGCGACAGCCGAACATAAACTAAATCCGACACCCACCACATTACAACCCAACCTAAAAAACATGGTTAAAGACTCAATTAAAACATCACTAAAAAACTAGACGAACATACCCTTCCGCACCTATATACACATTCACACACCCGAGAGCACAGCAGCTAACTGAGGAAAATGGCATGAATAATTTACCTGTCACTGGTGAGTCCTCCGGCAGGACGAGACAAAACAAGACGAAGACGAACCGGAGGGGTCTTCTGGTGAGTAGCAGCCGTGGTCGCAAGTCTCTCGGGACACCCACACCCAGGAACACTGGCCGTGGTCTTGCAGGGAGGGTAAAAGAACCCTCACACAGCTTGTCAAGGGCTCCAAACGAGGCCGCACCCTGACCCAGACTCTCACTTCGCTGGCTAACTCCGCTGACTGACTAATATCCTACTGCTACCTCGCAGGTTAACTTTGCTTCTGAACACTGTTCGGTTTAAAGCTACTTGTCTAAAGCGTGCAACCGCTGTAATCGCTTACTGTTAAGCTTGCTGCACGGGCTTTACGATTACGCTCACACTACGTTTATTAACTTCCCTAAACTAAGGCTATGTACAGAATTCGGCGATCTACATTTATTAACAGAAAAACGACTTGGCGAAAAAAATAAAACAACATGTCACATCCGTTACGTGACAAAGGGTGGTGCCAGAATAGCTTGGCGCCTCATTGGCTCAAGCACCAAGCTATTATGGCACCACCCTTGAACTATCATAGTCTACCACCCTTGAACTATCGTAGTCGGATTAGTTTCAAGTATTTGGTGTATCATGATGAAATGGGTTATTTATTTTCCAGAACGCCAGGAACATCTACACTCGTGAGGTGTTGCTGGAAGAGTACCTGAAGAACCCTAAGACAACTGACGACCCCAACAAACGACTCATCCTCATTTTCCACTGTGAATTCTCCTCCGAGCGAGGGCCCAGCTTGTAAGTTTTACTTGTCTGAAGCTCGCTGCAGATTGCACCGTTTTCTTTCTGTGTGTGTGAACTTATTTCAGCCCCGACGCTCTACAGCGGGAGATGTGTCGACCACGATAATTCAAGGGTGGCGCCAGATTAGCTTGGCCATCTCCTGCACCTTTTACGTATTGGTTAGGGGACACATCCGAGATTTGGGAAAGCGGCAGTGGGGTTAAGGTCAGACACTACATCCCAAATATGAGCTTTTGTATGTTTTAAACTGTTTATGTATTTTGATAGGGTTTGGTGAGCCGAGACCCAAAAAGTTGGGTCTTTTTTGTGTGTACGACTTCCCGTTGCCCTGGAAACAAACCAAGATGGCCGCCGTATACACATTTTAGTACAAATTCAAAGCAATAGGTCTCAAACACTACTAAACTTAGAAACAAAGTTCTTTTTTTCTGGTGATTATTTGTCAAAACAACTACATTTTGTGAGGAGGATTTATTCTGAAGCTGTGGGGGGAAAAAAATTTTATGATGAAATATGCTACATGAGCTGAAAGGGAAAATGTCGATTTTGGGGATTTTTTTCCCTTGTGCAATCACAAAATCTTTCTGACAAAATGCCAAAAATACAAAGTGAATAATAATCATAACTGCAAAGTTTGAATGCTGTGCCTATTCAGGTTTATGAGATCTATTCAATCAAAGATGAAAAAATGTGAAAATGAGAAAAACAGAATATGGTAAACATCAACCTTTAATTTGTCATAATTCAGCTTTGTAGTCATCAGTAGTCCTGGGCCCTCTACCGCAGCCAACTACATCTACGACTCCTCGAACGCTTTCACCAGCGCTGCCTGCGTACCATCCTCAGCATTCACTGGAGTGACTATGTCACCAACGTCAAGGTCCTTGAACAGGCGGAAACTGTGAGCATCGAGGCTTTGCTGCTGCGGACACAGCTTCGCTGGGCGGGGCACGTCTCCAGGATGGAGGATCATCGCCTACCCAAGATCACTCTGTTCGGCGAGCTCGCCACTAGACACCGAGACAGAGGGGCACCAAAGAAGAGATACGAAGACGGTCTCAAGAAGTCACTTAGTGCCTGCCAAATCGACCACCGCCAGTGGTCTTCGCTTGCTGCGGACCGTGACACCTGGCGCTCCACCATTACAAGGCAGCCGTCTCCTTTGAGGACTCTCGCAGAGCTAACCTTAAGGACAAGCGGCTCAGAAGAAAAAACAAGAGTTGTCGTAACTCAGAATCCTGACCAGACCTTCCCCTGCAGCCACTGCGGTCGAACCTGCCTGTCCTGGATTGGCCTCCGCAGCCACGAAAATGCCTGCAGACAATGTGGGCAAGCCCTATAGAATCTTCGTTCGCGAAGTCAAGCCAAAGAAGAAAGAGTCATCAGTATGCGAATTATGCAGTATAAACATATTTCGCATGAGAAAATGAGTTAAATACTCCATTTCAAAGATTTGGGATGTTTTCTGAACAAAGAGTGGCCAGTCTTGGGAGACACACCAAGCTTGATAGTTAAGTGTTTTAACAAATTCCCATTTCGTTCAATTTGGCATGTTTTAGAGCTCTTTTAGATCGGGCCCTATGAAGACTTACTAGCCATTGTGAGAAAATGCAAACTGAAGTGGTATGGGCATGTCACGCGTTCAGCAGGGCTTGCCAATACAATCCTGCAAGGCACTGTGCAAGGAGAACGAAGGAGAGGAAGACAGAGGAAAAGATGGGAGGACAATATCTCAGAGTGGACAGGACTAAAGCTGGGCGATACGCTGAGAATGGCAGAGAACCGAGAGGATTGGAGGGAGCTGGTTGCCAAGTCATCAGTGGTGCCCCAACGGTCGGCAAGACTACGGGATATAGATAGATAGAGCTCTCACCTGAAAACTCCATTACAGCTCGGGAGACGTACCTCACTGTTGCGGTTTGATGCCTGCACGTTCAGTTGTCCAGTATCTTGCTGTAGCGTGTCAGATCTGCCCTGCAAGAATTTCATTCAATGATCTAGCTTTTCACAGAAAATGGACTAAATTACTTTTGCCGTCGTGGGGCAGGACTCTTCTGTATCTGGCTGACTGTGGCAGTGACTGTCTTTGCTTAGTTGTCTATGTCTGTCACCATCTGCTAATTGAAGTGGCTAAGGATGTGTTGTGGGTGTTTTCAGGTTCAGGTTTTTGCGGGCTCAGGACAGAGAATCGAACAAGGAGTGCTACCCATCTCTGCACTACCCAGAAATCTACCTGCTGGAAGGGGGCTACAAGGCTTTCTTCGAAGAGTACAGGGTGAGCAAGAGTGTCGGCTGCAAACCTTACAACATAACCCATTACACCCTGAGGCTGATTGTGTAAAAATCTGCTTATTGTCCTATGAAGGTTACATTACAGACGAGGAGATAGATCAGGCTGTTTTAGTTCAAGGGTCGTGCCAGAGTAGCGTGGCGCCTCACCACCATTGAACTAAAACAGGCCCAAAATCATATTTTGACAAAAGATGTTTTTGTTTCCTCAAAATATGTTACCGATGGCATTACTGTATGGAAGATACACTTAGCTTAACGATTTCAGCCTAAATTTCGTTGTGTATAATACACAACCAGGGAGGCAACTCAGAGAGCCGTCCTTACCAGCGGTGCCTGAGTAGCCTCCCTTCCCTCCTCATCCGGGCACAAGTGCTGGGGAACCTAGCCATTCGAATGCTATAGCGCTCCGGCGGCAAGCGGGGAAGGTGGGAGGGCCATTCGAGTAATGCATCGGTAAGTATTTTTTTTTTTTAAATACATTTTAGAGAAAAATACATTTTGAGGGTTGACTGCCGAAATGTCACTTTTTTTGAGATTTTGACTTTTTGGTATCATCAGACTCAGGAAACGATGCTCTTTTGTCTAATCTATTTCTTTTTTTTTTTAAATTCATTAGTTTTAAAAATATTGATTAGAACCGAAAACATGTTCAGGCAAACATAGAGAATCAATCACCGCTGAAACATAGTTGCTTAAGATACGGCT
This sequence comes from Semisulcospira habei, assembly GCA_036245525.1. Taxonomy (NCBI): domain Eukaryota; kingdom Metazoa; phylum Mollusca; class Gastropoda; family Semisulcospiridae; genus Semisulcospira; species Semisulcospira habei. The sequence goes on along the minus strand of BTPG01000002.1, from coordinate 280,408,538 downwards.
ATAAGGTCTTATTTTCTCATGAATCTCTGCAGAAAAAGTGACTGCCGAAACCAAGTATCTGGAGTTCAGCTGTGTTTGCTGTCAGCTTGTTTAGTTGGTCATGAAGATGACCACAGAGCACAGACGAAGTGGAATACAGTGGACACTGTGGACACAGCTTGACGACCTCGATTTTGCAGACGACTTGGCATTACTGTCCCACACTCATCAACAAATGCAGGACAAGACCACGAGGCTTGCTGACATCTCGTCCCAAGTGGGCCTCACCATTCACAAACAGAAAACAAAGACAATGAGGCTGAACGCAACCAGGGAAGAACCAGTCTTGCTTGCTGGCACCCCGTTGGAGGAGGTGGAGTCCTTCACCTATCTCGGGAGCATCATAGACAAAAAAGGCGGCACTGATGCAGATGTCAGAGCACGAATCGGTAAAGCCAGAGCAGCCTTTCTCCAGTTGAAAAAAGTGTGGAGCTCCAGAGAGCTGTCACAACACACCAAAGTCCGGATTTTCAACTCCAATGTAAAAGCAGTTCTCTTATATGGAGCAGAGACTTGGAGATTGACAAAAACCACAGTCAACAGAGTACAGACCTTCATGAACAGTTGCCTTAGAAGAATTTTGAAAATCCACTGGCCAGAGAAGATCAGCAACGTCAGACTCTGGGAGAGAACAGAGCAGATAACAGCAGAGAATGAAATTGGGCGAAGAAGATGGGGATGGATCGGTCACAGTCTGAGAAAGCCAGCTTCCAGTATCACTAGGCAGGCATTGTCATGGAACCCCCAGGGAAAGAGGAAAAGAGGTAGGCCGAGAAACTCCTGGCGTCGAGACCTCCAAGCAGACATCAAGAGACTGGGAACCACCTGGAGTAGAATCGAAGGAGAAGCACAGGACAGGAGTTGCTGGAGGTCTCTCGTCGACGGCCTATACCCGGGTAGGGGTGACAGGCGTAAGTAAGTTGTTTAGTTGATTAAGAGTGCAGGGAAAGCGTATCTCAAAATACGACCTGCAGTGTATCTGTTAATTCCAACGCCCGCCCCCGCTGAAATCTGGTATATGTTAGCTGCTGCCTTTCCGCTGTCAACACTGTTGATAACACCGACAGGAAACCGGCGCCCGCATCTCATGGCACTGGTACCGTTATCATGATGTCAGTTTATAAGGATATTAACAAGCTACAAATCTTTTTTTGTTCCACATCCTACCAAGAGTGTGGGAAGTTTTGTCCGAAAGATCCCAGTTTTCATACTACTCCTCGCAAGTGCAGCATTACCGGGCAGTGGAGTATCTTGGATCGGACAGTCAGTGGCCTCACAGTGTTCTTGCAGGTAACATAATTTCTGCAATCTATACTATTTTTTGAGTTCAGTATTCAGTACAAATAATATATCGTCACCATTGACTGTTAAATTAGGACAATTACTGGTAAAATACTAATTGCAGTTTACTGATTATTATCATTGAATTATTTTAGAGGCAGGTTAGTGTAAAATGATAATTAATGTAGTCTTTTTAAGTTCCCCCCCACTCAGCCCGGCACAATGCTATTAAATGTAATTTACTACTGTATCTGCTCCACAGTCATATACAAATTGCACACCTTTACAGAATGGACAGCCAACCAAGCAATGATGCTGATGGGAATGTGTACCTAAATCTGGCCAGTTGATTTACGGCAGATGACCAAGACGATGGCCAGGAGGTCTTCAATGCCACTGTCAATTCTGAGCAGCTTCGAGTGAGTATGGTCAGTTTTGTGGCTCACAGTGTACTGAGACTTGTCGAACAGATATAAGTTACGGGTTCTTGTTCACAATTTACTGTTATCAACGATTCCCTTTAGTTTGTCTTGAACTCTATCTGTATCACTATCATTATGTGAAGCCTAGCTACTGAATTGATGTGCGCGTGTGTACCGTTATATGTCCCCCCCCCCCCCCCTCAACCCCCACAACCCCAACACACACGCACGCACACACACACACACACACACACACACACACACACACACACACACACACACACACACACACACACACACCCCGAACATAAAGACTGATGATAACTGATTTATTTAAAATTTGACTTGTCAACAGTCCAGAGTCATCTAAGAAGATTGAGCTGGTGCCTGTCTGACGATGAGCCCCTTCAAGCCTCCAAGCAACTCTTTAAGCAGCCAGGACAAGAGGATGCAAGTTGGTGTCATTCAGACCTGGAGCCTTTATCAGCGAAAATCAAGGGTGGTCTTGGTCTGATGATTATGATGAGCCCTTGATAAAGAGCAAACGCCTGGACATAACCGACTTGACCACTACAGAAAATGAGAGTGACAATGACAACATCATCAAGGATCCCACTTACAGTCCATTCACTGCGTTACCTCAAGCTGATATAGTGCCGACGTCTTCCAACGAGGATTAAAGTGACGAAAATATGCCTTTACCTTCACTGACAAGACGAAAATGCAAACACACATTATCCAAAAGCAGCAATATAGAGCAATGAGCAAGCAGGAGATGAAGCGACACCAGAGAGAACAAGAAGTGCACAGAAGTCGGCTTTAGAATCTGCTCCCAGCCAACGGATTGTGCTCAGTAGAAGTACAGCAGACGGAAACTGTTTCTTCAAGGCAGTTTCCATTCACCTGAATATCACGGAGCTTGATCTGAGGACACAGATCTACAATTACCTGGAGGACAAATTTGCGACCTACAATATTTTGCTTTCTGACAACAAATGAAGATGATGAAAATGAAAGGTACCTAAAATACTTTTGGAACATGGAACAGCTGCGGTCCCCAGGAATCTGGAGCAACGACGCAGTTGATCTGCTTCCGAAGGCGCTTGCTGACTGCACAAAGAGGCCGGTTATCATATACTCAAGTAACTTGCTTCATTATGAAACGATTCTTTACACACACACAAGCCGGTGACACTGATGTTGATCAATTACTGATCATTCTGTCACTACTTGAGACTGATGCCCAACACTATGATGCTGCATTTCCTTTCCCACCTGCGACACGTTCAAGCAGGACACCAGGAGACTCAGTACCAGTGACAAGCGAGGCAGCAGAAGCCAGTGCCAGGAACCAGCAAGACACAAGAAGACACAATGTATGAGACAAGTGGCAGAAACGACACGCCAAATAGTCCAGTCATTGAACAGATGTCTCCACCAAACACACCACAAACGCCTAGACCACGACATACTTCTTCATTATCACTTTTGCACAGCACCCCCAAACCACAAACACCAAGGAAACAGAGGTGCCTACCTTACGCGCTAGCTCGTAATTTTACGCATTGTTTTCTCAAAACACATTACCGATGGTATTACTGTAAGGAATGGTTTCTTAGCTAGTCTAATTTTAGCCCAAAATTGTTGTGTACGAGTATGGTCATGATGGCAGGAGAGGGGCGCCATAGCCTAGGCGGAAACCCGGGTAGCCTCGCCTCCGGTTCAACCACGCATGCGCTACAGCGCTTATACGCCAGTCAGTTTTCTTTGCTAGTCGCGGAAGGTTGTGTACGTCTCCTACTCTAAGAAAAGCTTCGACCTGTGTTGGTGGTGGAATTAATGAAGAGAGGAATAACCTGTCGTGTGGTTTTAGGAGGGACTTCCCTTCGCCTACCTTGTGTTAGGCTTGGACGCTTTCGTGTGGACTAGGTCTGCGTCGGCCCCGAGACTTAGACCGGTAGAGGTGGCGCCATTGTGAACTGTGCTCACGCGCCTCGTGGCCGGTCGGGCCGTAGACTGTTTCACTTTGCGTGTGTTCTGACCCCTCCTTCGCCCTTCTGATAGCTTCGGAGTACCCGGCGTTACGCTTGGACGCGTTCGGGTGAAATTCTGCGTCGGTCTTCTTGGGACGTAACCTGTCGAGACGGCGCCATTGTGAACTGTGCTCACGCACCGCGTGGCCGGTCGGGCCGTTGTGTGTTTTCCCACTACGTGTTCTCTGTACCCTCCTTCACTCTTCTGCTAGCCTCGGAGTGCCCGGTGGTAGGCTTGGACGCTTCCTGGGAGATTTTCCTCACCGGTTTGTGCCTTAGACCTGACGTGACCTTGGCTCGTGTGATCGGCACGGCTCGGTGCCGGACTGTTCGTGGCTCTTCGCTCGTCGTGGGGCCTCACCTCTGCTCGGCGCCGAGACTTTTCAGGGTGTCTGGTGTAGGTGGACGCTTCCTGAATTCGTCGGCGGTGGTTCTAACTTCGGGGACCGGGCGTGCCAGCGGCGCCGGCGTGGACTCCTTTCACGGACCGGGATTGCGTCGAGCCTGCCTTCAGCCGGAGGTCTTGGACGCCGCGGTGTTCTGGTTGGTCTTCGACTGGTGTTGGTACCCGGCTTCTTCGGATGGCAAGGTAAAACCTCGGCTATTGCCTACGTCGGGCGCTCAGGGGAGGTTAGAGCGCCGGGCGTTGGCTTGCGCCGTACACTTATCTTCGTTCTTACACGTGGATTCGTATTGCGGGCCCTTGGGGGCATGCTCCCTTGTAGGCTTTGTGATATTTGTTTTGCAGTTCAGGCGAGCCCGCACCTGCTCGCGTTGTGGGCAGTGCCACTGGCCGAGTGACGAGCATGCCAGTTGCCTGCTCGGTTACGGATGTCCCTCTCCATGTTCAGTCGAAGTGTTAAGCCCCGTGTGGATGCAGCCTCTGGTACTGTTTGCAGCTGGCTTGCCCTTGGCTGTCGGCTGTGGTTTGTTGCCGACACCGAAGGGGTTAGTAGTCCTGGTAACTGCATGGGCAAAAGGGTTAATCTGTTTACCCATTATATAGCAATTTGTGTGTTTTGGTATTTTGATGTTCTATGAAATACATTCTGTACTACTCGGCATTTGCTCTTTCGGCTATTCTGGCAAAATGTTTTGATATGTTTATTCACTGAAAAGGGTGCAGGTTGTTTCGGAGATCAAACACCCATGCCTGGACTGCGCCCCATGGCTGGAGAACAGTAGACCCAGCTATGGAGTATCTACTGCCACGACCGACCGTCGCCAGCACGGGGGAAAGTCCCAATCCAGTACGCCACAGTCCAGTCGAGTGGTCCTTCTGAGGGAGTGAGCTGGCACTGCCACGACTAGGCGCGAGCCCAGCTCTAGTTCCGACAGCCACCACAGTCCAGGCGAGTGGTCTCTGTGCGGTCAAGGATGCTCGAGCGCCATGGGCTAGGCCTCGAGGTTAGACAACATAAAGATAAGGAAAGGGTAGCCACCACAGTCCAGTCGAGTGGTCTCTATCCCTTGATTACCCCGGGCTGGTGGGGCGGCGGACCAGCTAGGGAGCTTCTGCCTCCACGATGGCCCACACCAGCACGGAGGAAAGATCCATCACCGGTAAGGCGCCACAGTCCAGTCGAGTGGCCCTTACCGCGTGAGTGAGTGCCGGCAGCCACCACAGTCCAGTCGAGTGGTCGCTGTGCGGTCAAGGAATACAGCCGACAGCCACCACAGTCCAGTCGAGTGGTCTCTGTGCGGTCAAGGAATTACAGCCGACAGCCACCACAGTCCAGTCGAGTGGTCTCTGTGCGGTCTAGGATTCTCGAGCGCCATGGACTAGGCCTCGAGATTAGACACCTTTAAGATAGCAAAGGGTTGCCACCACAGTCCAGTCGAGTGGTCTCAACCCCTGGTTACACCTGACTGGTGGGGCGGCGGACCAGCTAGGGAGCGTCTGCCACCACGATGGCCCACACCAGCACGGAGGAAGATCCATCACCGGTAGGCGCCACAGACCAGTCGAGTGGCCCTTACCGCGTGAGTGAGTGCCGGCAGACACCACAGTCCAGTCGAGTGGTCTCTGTCCGGTCGCGGATCCTCGAGCGCTACGGATTAGGCCTCGAGACAAGACACCCTAGACAAGGATGGTAGCCACCACAGTCCAGGCGAGTGGTCTCTACCCGGCGGATATGCCCCTGGTGGGAGGGTGGCGCATCCAGCTATGGAGAGTCGACCGCGGCCTCTGGCCGACTCCAACTCGGGGGAACAAACAACACCGGACGCGCCACAGCCCAGGCGAGTGGCCCTTACCGTGGGAGTGAGATGTCGCCACCCGCCGACTCAGGACGCGAGCCGGCGTTAGAACCGGCAACCTTCGCAGTCGCGTCGTGCGGTCAGGTCCTGGGGCGCCGTGAGCTTGGCCTCACGGCGAAGCATCAGCAGCCACCATGCCCTCTGTTAGAGATCAGGCGTGAGAACGGGCTTCAGCGCCGGTAGTCCTCACTGGAGGGTCCAGTCACGGCCACCGCCTCACCCTGGACTGGAGACCAGCGCAGAGTCGGATCGCCAGAGTGGCGTTCGGGGACTCGGCAGGACACGCTTCCGTTCCCGGGATGGAAGCAGTGGACTCGGCGCAGCATTGCGACGAGATGTCACGTCGGTAACACGGCCGCAGCTACTGGGGGGTTGCTGCACCAGCTTAGACGAGACAGGATGCTCCAGCCGCGGTAGGTACCTACACCGGCGGTGGGACGAGAAGGCTGGGCCATGCGGCTCTTGCGTGTCTTCACCCTTCTACCTTCAGGCGGTCAGCGGGACCACGGGGTGGGAAGAACCTAGTGAACATCTGTCGGGACTACCCTTAGGTCAGCTGATCGTTACATGTCCAACGGCAGCATTCCGCCGCATGTCCGTCTCAAGTACCGTCGCCCCGAGCGAGGCTGCAGGGATATCCTCGGCTCAACTCCACTCTCCGGGTCGGCTTCCAGCCACTGCCTGTTGGTGACGTGTACGCTTAGCTACTCTTACAGCTGGAAGGTAAGTCAGACGCGTTCAGCTACCGAGCCCTTTTTTACCGTAGTAGCTTCGGCGAAGGACAGGGTGCCTGGCCGCACCTCAGGCCGTTGGCACATTCTCCGACACCGGCTTCGGCAGGTCTGCCTGCGAAGACTACGCTTGACTACGCATGACTGAGCAACGGTACTGGCCTGCGGAGAGATACAGAAGATCGCAGTGCTCGAGACCCTGCTCCATGACGGGTTCAAGAAGAAGTAAGGACTGAGCTTCCCACAGCTGAGACCCTTCCTCCTCTGACCGCGGTCACGAGCTTACGGGCCTCCCGCTTGTTGCCTACTCTGCTGCCTACCGCTCCTGACCTGCCACCTTGTCCGCTTCCACTTCGGGCACCAGTTTGTCACCGCCTTCCTTGGTGGGGAGCCCTCCCGAGACTTCGCCTCAGTGCAGGCTTGGACGGGACCTTCAGCCCGGTCTTGGAGACTTCCTCGAGGTTACAGGCTTGCCGGAGTCCTCCTCGGACGGCGTCGCGTTCTAGCCTTCCCCAGGAAGGAGCAGCGGATGTCGGACAGGACCAATCGGACGTCTTTTTGCGCCCCATCGATGGCCCTAGGTGATCCCTCGTGGTTCGGGTGGAGCCCTCCTTGACACGGATCGGGACGAATTATGGTTCCTCCTGGCTGACGCGGTTCGGGTCCCATGGGTAAGTGCAGCCGTTCGCTTTCGTGCTACGTATACAGAGGATGGGACCTCGCACCGACCTAGTAGAGCAGCTCAGAAGCAGCGATCGCGGCTCTTCCGGCACCAGCGCAGCGGCTGTACACAGACCAGAGGTGCTCCTCCTTCAGGGACTTCGACGTCGGGACCGGCCAGTTCCCCGGCGGACCTTCTTCCCTTGATGTCTCTGCTACTCCCACCTTGCACCTCCTGTTTCCCCCCGGACGGCCCCGGGCAGGCGACCTCCAGTGTCAGATTCCAGTGCGACCGCTGCGGCGACCGCTGCGGCGACCTCTCCTCCAGTCTTGCCTGTCCAGCTTCGGATGCCACGTCCACGAGGCCGGGGGGCTCCTCGCCCCCCCGACAACGCCAGTGGCCGGCTACCTCGGAAGCAGACGGGGCACGCCTCCTCTCCCGGTACTTCCTCCTCCGCATCGCGGTTGGCGCGAACTCGTCGCTTCACTTCTGCACAGAGACCTCCTGGGACTGCTTCATGACCGGCTGACTCCCTGCATGTAGCAGCCGGCTTCGACGCGCAGAGCAGATAGGCCTCCTAACTTCGTTCGGGTGTGCTGCGCAGCAGACACCTCCCCTGATCGCGACAAGTTGAGATGGACAGCTTACCCGCTTCTCTTCGCCGATTCCAGACCCGCTTGCCTGGATCGTCAACGCTTCCTCCATCCCGTGTCATGGCGTTGACAGCGCGCTTCCCTAGGTTCTAGTCCAGCTCAGCGGGTACAACGCGTTCCGTTCCGGGTGACCGGGTCGGCTGGACCAAGGCGTGGACCACCGGCCTCCTGCACTGCGCCACGACTTCTCCCCTAAGGGTCCCGCCGGGGATCCCAATGGCTCCTCCTTCACACACGGAGATTGTGCGGCACGCCATCGCCTCCAGAGCTTGCGGGGGTGACTGTGGCAGCAGCACTACAGCCCACGGAATCTCGACCGGACGCTTCTGACGAAAGAGGTGCGGCCCCTACACTGTTGCCGACTTGCGCATCTCCCTCGCGTGGACAGGCGGACACCTTCCTAGCGGTTCTCCTGCCAGCATTAGCTCCGAAAACACTTCGCTTCTACATGTCCTGGGAGCGGACACGTGCTGTCCCTGGGACGTCACGACCCGGATATTTGCACGGCCTTGCCGACCTGATAGCTCTTCGGGCGCCGGCCTCCCTCCCTTCGCCCCCCCCCTCTCCCCCCCCCCCCCCCTTACACGATGGGACCTGTCGCGCCTCTACTCAACCGTTCGGGTGGGCAAGTCTACCAGACGTGCTGCTGAGGACCAGCGTCCTTCTGGCCCCCGCCTCGACGTCCTAAGCCAACGAGCTGCACTCCAGTCAACACGCCCCACTGGTTGCGGGCCCGGACGGACGGCTTGGCACTACTGCTACCTGAACCGGCGTTCGCCACGTAGTGAGAGATCCAGGCCCCCTGGCAGACTAGGCATCAGGAACCGGTGACGGCCGGACAAGGTTACCTGCGCGGGTCCTTGCCGCTACGCAGGCGACGCTCGCCGCCCCTCCCTCGGCCCCCAGGTAGGGAGGACGACTCAGCCCTAATCCTATCCTCCTGGCTCCGTTGGGGGATACGCTCCACCCACCGCGACCTCGCCCCTGATAAGCCAATGAATGTTCTAAAGGGCATGCAAGGTCTGAGCCATGGCCGCTAGCCTCGCTGTTGTTGGCAACGCGGCTCTCGGGACATTGTCACGACAGTGGAGTGTCGAGCGGAGACACCTTGCCCGCTCCTACATGCGGTACCTATCCAGCCAGAGCCAGAGCTCGCTGGTGGGGGGCGGCTTGTGGCGCAACACTCCCTCCCGGCGCCCTAGGCGCCGCAGGTGTCTTTGCTAAAATTAGAGGGAGGTTGCTGGGGGATGGCGGCTAGTAGCATCGATGGCAGGGGGTAGGGGCGTTATAGCGGCACCCGCCTCCTCTTTGGGATTCTTCCTTACAGTAATACCATCGGTAATGTGTTTTGAGAAAACAAATGTATTTTTCCTTAAAATGTATTTTTTTGAAAAATACTTACCGATGGTATTACTCGAAGGTCCCTCCCACCTGCCCCGCTTGCCGCTGGTCTGCTAAAGAAAACTGACTGGCGTATAAGCGCTGTAGCGCATGCGTGGTTGAACCGGAGGCGAGGCTACCCGGGTTTCCGCCTAGGCTATGGCGCCCCTCTCCTGCCATCATGACCATACTCGTACACAACAATTTTGGGCTAAAATTAGACTAGCTAAGAAACCATTCCTTACAGTAATACCATCGGTAAGTATTTTTCAAAAAAATACATTTTAAGGAAAAATACATTTTTCGGCTCAAATTACGGGAATACGACCAGTCCCTCTAAAATACGCAATTTACAGGGGGGGGGGGGGGGGGGGGGGGGGGGGGGGCTGGCTAATTGTGGACTGAAGATCGGCCGTTAGGCTCCCAGCCTCTGGAACCAGAGACTGTCGCTAAGCTTTGCGCGTGTAGTCCGCTCCACACTGACTAGCCAAGGCAGCAAAAGTACTTGCACACAGCGCGCCAAGCGTGCACTGAACTCTGACTCGCGGGTAGTAACTAGCGATAGCAGGGGGCTCCACTGCTACAAATGCATGCAACGTGTGCAGAAAGGACTTTGTTGTTGCTCACAGTGGTGCGTACAAAAGTATGATATTCAAAGACATTTGGAGTCCGCTGGGCACAAGACCAAGGCAGTAGTACATCCCAAAAAAGCACTATTTTGTTAACCCTTTCGGCCCAGCAAACCTCTGTACTGGTTGGCGGTCTTCCCGGAAAACCGCTAGAGCGGTGTCGGGTGTTTTATATCGCGCACTCGGTGATACGCGAGCCTCGCCGCACGTGTCAGTGGTGACCTCGCCCTTCACCCGGCACTGATGCACTACAGGGTCCTGACAGTGCGTGCGTACTTTTGTACGTGGTACACGGTCAGCTTTGTGGTGCTAGCATGCGTATTACGGTCGAAATGGCGAGTGAATGTGTAGATATTCGGAGTGATAAAATTTTGTATTTGGAGACATGGTTTCAAAAGCAGATAGCTTTGATATATTGGGACTCGTGTGTCCACCTACCGCGTGGCAGCATAACCACGTGTTGGCAGTGTCAGCTGGAGCAATCGACGGTTGAGGCACTGACAACGGCAATGATGTACAGCTTGATTCTGAAGCTGAATTTGGAGGTTCTAATTGATATTCCGTTCCTCTGATGCTACACCTTGGTGCACATGCAGGCGACTCTGTGGACACCGACTGACACACATTGGTCATACGTGTAGTACGTGCATCTTCTTTACAACACTCGTACTTCCATCCTATTGTGTATGAGACACAACATCGTTCAATGCCTCTTATTACATGTTGTCTAGACTGTGGATATACTGTACAGTGGAAGGTGTAAACATTGACATCTGGTGACAAGGTATGAAGGAGCCTTACAGTGTATCGGCACACTGGAAATGCATGGACACTAACGTGTCGCAGTAACTGATGCCCTTTTTACTAACAGCGACCTGTCATGCACGAAAGACATTTGTGGCTCACGTGCGAAGCAAACGTGAGTCTATGTTCTGAGCCAGCGGTCGTCTGTCCGCCGTCGTGCGTGGTAAACTTTAACGTTGGCATTTTCTCGGAGGCTATTGAAGCTACAGTCTTCAAACTTGGCCCAAGGATACTTTGTGGCAAGACCTTTCTAAACATGTCAATTTTAGTGACAGTTTCTCACAAAGGTCAAGGTCACAGGGGATCAGGAAATATATCAAAAATAGCTATTTGGGGACATAATTTCTTTTCTCAAATACTAATTCACAACTTCTAACCTAAACTTGGTACAAAGATACCTAATGAAAAGACCTTTATATGCACACTAATTTTGTTGATTCCTCGGAAAAGGCAAGGGTCAGAAGAGCTCAAGAAATATGTCCCAAATTACCATATTTTTACCCAAAAAAAGTTGTTTTTTTTCGCAAATACTATTCACAACTTCAAACCCAAGCTTGCTACAGCGATACCTGATATTGTGTGAATAAAATAGCTAATACAGTAATAGTGTGGATAAATGTCTTTATTTTTAATTTGTTTGCTGTGGTGAATTGCTTTCGTTGCGTGTTGCGCTGAAATGATTACACAAAATACACATTTTTAAGCAGCCCATTACACAAAATGGTCTAAGAGGGGTAGGCACCTCTGAGGAAAAGAGGCAAGTTTAAGACACCACCCCCTCCCCCAAAAAAACAAACAAACAAAAAGAAAAACAGCTGTTTATGAAGAAATTAGCCATGCCAGACACCTGGAAGAAAAATTCAAGAAAGGCTTTGCAGGTGCAGGGAAAGGAGGTTTTATTTTAAAACCTAGACGTGGAAAGAAAGCGGGTTTGCAAAAGGATTTTTCTTGAAACACTGTCAGTCTCAGAAAGTTTTCTGGACCACGCCATGCGAAACAGCCAAAATCATGTACTACTGTGTGACACACAGCTTGCGTTGTGAAAATCGTCCTATAAACAAAACATTTGTCAGTGTATCAAAGACTTTACTACAATTAAATATACGCTAATCGTCTTTGTGTAAATTGTGATGTTCATACTTGTGAACAATTTGACAGCAAAACCAAAACGGTGTGCCGAAAGCTGTCTTATTGTGACGGTGCGAAAATGGCCGACAACTTGATGAAGTGTTATTTTCTCCATTGGAATAATATTTTGGTAAATGGAGCAGTCTGTTGTTAACACCGGATTTAAAGGTACAGTTTTAAAATAGTTTGCTATCCTCTCTGTCTCTCTCTCTGTCTCTCCGAAATATCTATGCAAACTTTTTACTAAATCTGACCTGGACTATTCCACATCCAGAAGAAATTTTATGATGCCACGTCCCAGAATTGACATTTATTTCTTCAAAATCGTTACCGATGGTATTACTGAGAGGAAGACATACTTAACTGACAATTTCAGTCTCCAAAATTTGTTGTGTGTTGCCACACAACCAGGGACGTATCTCTAGCAAGCAGTTACCCAATCCCCCGAGTGTCCTCCTTATCCTCGGAATGACTTCCTGTCCAAATCTCGCGAGAGGCCGTTATTTCCAGTTCTATACTTGACTGCCATTTGGTTTAGATCTATCGTTCTCAGTCTCCCGTTATCGTCAACTTCTTTATCTATCCTTCGGCCTTGTTTGTCTGAACATGACCAGGTAAGGCCTCGGACATTGCCTCCTTCGGCGAATTGGGGGCACTGTCCGTGGATTTGCGGCATTTTGCTGTTCGTTTCGACTTTGTCTTCGTTGTCGGTTTTAACGGTCGTCTGCTCGATCCGTAGCCTCGGGGCTATGCGCGTTTCATTTCCGCTCTGTTCCCTGTTGCAGTTTTCTTCTTAAAACGTGCCCGAACTGTAAGAATTTCCAATGGCCGAGTGACTTGCATCCGTGCTGCCTGCCGTGCTCGGGTTGTGCTTCGGACCACACTTGTGATCTTTGTGCTTCGTGGGAGGAAGATCGCTGGTCCGAAATGTGGAAGTTCTACCGTCGTCAGCGCACTGTCCAGTCCGACGAAATTCCTCTCAACCCTATCACCACCAGCTCTACCGCTATCGGTGTTTCTTCTCGGCGCTCACGATCTCCGGCTCCCAGCCCCATTCCATCACAGCTATCACGATCTTCTGTGCCAGGATCCTTGCAGCTCCTTGCCACTCAGGCTCAGCTGTCGGACACCATACCTGCCGCTGTGAGTGGTTTTACACCAGGTGAGAATGTACGCCCCCGCTCCCATGAGCGTATTTCGCAGCCAGCCCCGCAGACCCGGCCTTCTAAGACGGGTCTCCAACGGAGGCTACCCCATCGTTTTGGGGGGAGGAGACAGCGACCATCGGCAGTCCCTGGCGCGTGCCTTCCCCAGCCAGACGTGACTTTACCCACATGCACTTTTCCGTCGCAATTTCAACAATTGTCGTCACATCACGACTTGTTGCTCGGCACTTCAACTAAAACACTGTCTCCTCGCGCCCTGGCTAAAAGCCAGTCACCGCGCACCCGTGCCACACTTGGTACATTCTCTCGGCGTATTTCTCACTCCTCCCGTCGTTTTTCTTCGCCTATTATGGACGTTCCTCTCGGGGATCCTACACCATCGTCCTTTCCCTGTCACTGTAATCCCTCCGTTTCTCCTGCCCCCTGTCGCTCGCGACATGCCTATCGTCGACGAGTGGATCGCCTTCGCTCCGACCGTCCTTCGCCATACCGTCGCCGCTACCTTCATCATGCTCCAGAGAGGGGACGGTCCCGGTCCCGGTCTCCTTCTCGTCACGGCGCGCGCCGCCCGCCTTTACCTGAGAGGCGTCAGCATCTGCCCTCTTCCCTCTGGCGTCGTTCTTCTTCTTCTTCATCTTCTACTTCTCCGTCTTTTGACATTCGGACTTCTCGGCGACCTGGGCACCTGGACTCCCCCTCCTTCCCTCGGCGATCTTCTCTCCGGCCACCGCGCGATAGTCACTCTTTCCATGGGTCCTGTTCCCCCCGGCGCTTGGCAGCACCGGTTCCGGAGGAGGTTCTTAGCTTTCCTCCAGGGGATTCTGCTTGCGACCTTGGGTCTTTGCCTCACCTTTCTCCGTCTCGGAGTCCCTTCCCGGCGGACTCTCAGCATAGCTGTTCTCCGTCCTCGGATTGTTTCACTCCGGGTGTCGAGACTCAACGGTCCTTGGAGGAGGCCTCCAACCTCATTCTTCGCTTTCTCCCCCCAGACGCTTGCCCCCCTGCACCTCCTCTGAAGCGAAAGGCGTCAGCTTCGGTGGATGTTTCCCTTCAACCTAAACGTTTCCGATCTCTGCCTCAACCTCCTGGCTTTCGAGATCTTGCAGAGGCGTTTTCGGCGCAATTACCTCGTGGCTCTTTCAAAGAGCCTCTCTTCTTTTCCGATACTAAGTGGCCTGAAGGCGTCGACATTCGCTTCCGCCAACATTGGTACGCGGGTCACTCTCAGGCTTTTGCGTGCCCTTTGCCTTCGCTCGATGATGCGGCGGATTTACAGCCGGGTGGACGCCGTTTCGCCTTTGCCCGGGTCCCTCACGGTTTTGATAAAACTGCCGTCCTGATCCGCAACACGCTGGCCTGCTCCGGCTTCCTGGATCTCGCTTCCCAGGCGATTGTACGCGCTCTTGAAGATCATTGGGATCCACACTCTACTGCTCCGCTGAGTGAGATACATTCTCTCGCGGTGGTGGCCAATCGGGCTGCGTACCATGCTTCTGCCAATGCGATGGCTGCCGCTATCATCTGTGATTTAATTCGACGGGATGCCGTTCTTGCTGCTTGTTCAGGGTTACCGTCGACAGTCAAGGCTCAACTCCGCCAGGCGCCCATCGGCGGTAATTTGCTGTTTGGCTCCACTTGGCAAGCCGTGAAGGATACGCATACGGACATCTGGCCATCGGCCCACCATCTTTCTTCTCGCTTTCGTTCTTCCCGCAAGGCCTCGGGTCGTGCCCTGCGGTCATTTAGACCCTCCGCCCGTTACGCCTACCCGGCACCGGCCTCCACGTGGTGTAGGTGGGTAGTCCGCTCAGTCCCTGACTGAGTGGGCTAGCAGACGGGTGCCATCTTTGTCCAGGATTAGGACTTGATGTCAACAGATATGTTGTTCAGCCTTTTCACTGGTCCGGTTTTTAAGGAGCTGTGCTAACCCAGGTCGTACCATGTTGGATTGGTCCTTAAAAATACTCGTGACTTTTTGGTCCTTTGGATCCCAAGTGTTTGCCGTGCTTGGAGACCCGTGTCGGGGGAGAAGAGGATCCTGGTGGCTGAAACACTCCACTTTGGCCTTGACTTCTGCCTAAACGGGAGGCTAGTCGTACCGGCCTAGTCAATCGGCTCTTGTCACGTTGAGCCCTATCCCACTGTTGACATGCGGGTTGCTATACGGAGCACCATGCTATAGCCTTTGCTGCTGATTAGGTGCTTTACGCCAGTATTCCCCTGCATTCAACGGTGTGATAGAAGGCGGTGGCTCAAACGGTTCAATCGGGCTTACCCCCTTGAGTATATCTTTCGGGCAGTCTCCATTGTGCGTCGGCTGGAGACCCGCCGACAGTTGCACTTTCCCTTGTTGGGCTCGGTGGCGGGCGGGGACCCCCGAGGGATGAATATCTCTACTAATATAATATGGATAAAACAAAAAAACCAAAACTAGCACAGAAACGGCATATAGACACCGAATTTGAACATGACAGTGATTCAGACTGTGAGGAAGCGACGCCTCAGGCGTCGGCCGTATGGCCTCGCTTCCTCATTGTCCATAGCAAGATGAAGGAGAAACCAGTTACCAAGCTGCATCCTTTTCTGGTGGGGGAGACCCTCAGGAGCCGTGTTGGCAGGCCTGACGCCCAGCGCCTCAGGTCTGGTGACTTGCTGGTGGAGTGCCGTACTCGGGCACACTCCAGCGGGCTACTGGGGCTCTCTTCCATCGGAGACACTCCTGTGGAAGTCACACCCCACAAAACTATGAATTCGTCAAGAGGCGTAATCAAAGATCAAGCTTTGGCAGAACTGTCAGAAGATGAACTTGTAAGGAACCTTAAGTCTCAGGGGGTGACTTGCGTCAGGCGCTTCGCTTCCAAGCGAGGTGGTGGGGAGATCCGTCTCCCTACCATCATCCTGACGTTTGGCACCCCCACCCCTCCTACTACCATCTGGGGAGGTTACTACTCCCTGAGAGTGAAAAAGTACGTCCCTCTTCCCCTCCGGTGCTTTAAGTGCCAAAAGTATGGCCATGGGCAGAAGACATGCCGTCAGGCAGAGGCTTCATGCGCCCGTTGCACTAGGCCCGGACACTCTGCTGAGTCCTGCACAGCCACCCCCCTGTGTGTGAATTGCCAGGGGGCGCATATGGCTTCGGATAAGAAATGCCCTCGTTGGATATCCGAGTGCAAGATTCAGCAGGTGCGTGTGGAGAAGGGGTTGTCCTTTCTGGATGCCAAAAAACTGGTTGAAGGCCCTGGTGCAGCTGCGGCTGCCCCAACCTCTAACACCTCTGTGTATACTTTTAGTGCAGCGGTGGCAGGCAAGCGCCCCACCAAAGACTTTTCATGTCAGACCCCAACTTCTTGGTTGGGGGCGGAGCCTCGGCTCATCTCGCCCCTGGAGAGTAACCCTCCTCCGGTGGTGACAAGGAGCCAGGGAACGCAGAAGGCGGACACGGCCGGTCCGGTTGTGCCGCCTTCTGTTGCCCCTAAGCCTCAGCCCCCACCCAAACCTGTTAGTCAGTCAACTCCAAAGGCTTCTGGCTCTGGTCAGCCTTCTAAGGCCGCTAACTCTAGCGGCAGGAACGCTGCCCAGGACCAGAAGTCTAAGAAATCTATGGGACCGCTGTGCGCACGGGCCCAGAAGGGGAACACAGATGTCCCCCTTCAAAACAAATATGCTGCACTGGAGGAGCAGATGGAGGGAGTGGAAGTTGTTGTTGCTGATGCTGCGGCAGCTCCACCCCCTTCCTCTCCGAAGAACCAGAGGAGGCCCGGGAGCCGGCCCCCCTCTGTTTCTTCAACTCCTTCCAAGGTAAAGGAAAAAGGGGGGAAAAACTCCTTACCCCCAGATAAGACTTAATCATGGACTCTTTGCTTCAGTGGAATTGTCGTGGTTTTCAAGCTAACTTTGAGGAATTGCGTCTTTTAGTCAAGTTCTATAACCCCTCAGTAATATCTCTTCAGGAGACTTACCTGAAGACTTCTGACCCTGTGTCCTTTAATGGTTTTAATGTTATACATAAAGGCTCTGATTCGGAGAGGCGCTCAGGTGGAGCGGCTCTTCTCATAAGTAGCCAAATTTTATGTAGCCCCGTTAGCATCGACACCTGTCTTCAGGCTGTCGCAGCTCGGCTTACCTTAAAGAAGACCATAACCATATGCAGTATTTACCTGCCACCATCACTGCGGGTCTGTAGCAATGATATTTTTAACTTAGTAGATCAACTGCCCCCTCCCTTTATTCTCATGGGGGATTTTAACGGTCACGCTCACCTTTGGGGCAGTGACCACTATGATGGCAGAGGTCAGATGTTAGAAGATGTTTTTTCTCAACTTAACCTATGTGTCTTTAACGATGGCTCACCTACATACTCTAACTCAGGTTCAGGATCTAGTTCTGTTCTAGACCTCACTGTGTGTGATCCTTCTCTCATGCTGGACTTTGACTGGAAGGTTCACGATGACCTGTGTGGTAGTGACCACTTCCCAGTAGTCCTGTCATCGGTCAGCTGTGTGGAGGATTCGCCGTTGGGGCGCTGGAATCTCAAGAAAGCTAACTGGCCTCTGTTTGCCTCCCTCTGTCAGTCTCGTCTTACAGAGGAGGTGGTCATGTCAGCTGAAGAACCTGTTTCTTGTTTTACTTTGATTTTGTTGGACGTAGCAGGTGAAACCATCCCTAGAACTTCCACATCAGTCCCTCGGAGGCCGAGAGTACCATGGTTCAATGAGGAGTGCCGCAAGGCCCAAAAAATACGCAAATCTGCTCAGCGACGTGCTTTTCATAATCCGTCGCAAGCAAATATTTTAACATTTAAAAGACAGCGGGCGAAAGCCCGTTACATTTTTAAACGCGAACGCCGTGCTTCCTGGAGACGCTTTGTCTCATCTTTATCTTCTAGGACTCCGTCCCAAAAAGTCTGGAAGGCTGTTCGAAGAATTAGGGGTAGGGGTGGCTCGGCTTCTGTCGGCCATCTTAGAGATGGTGCCAGTTTGGTCACAGATAAAAAGGCTGTGGCCAATCTGCTTGCCTCCACCATTGCCCATAATTCTTCAACAGAGCATTATTCACCTTTCTTCCAGAGAGAGAAGGAGAAGCGAGAATCTTGTGCTTGTGATTTTATATCAGATAACTCGGAAGTCTATAATGCCCCCTTTACGTTTTCAGAATTGCAGCAAGCCATGCTGAAATGTACTGACTCTGCTGCTGGATTAGATACCATCCATTATCAGCTCCTAACTCATCTGCCTGAGGATTCACTCCATGTACTTCTCAAGGCCTTTAACCATATCTGGATAACCGGTCGTTTTCCGCCATCTTGGCGCCAGGCTGTGGTTGTGCCAATCCCCAAGCCGGGTAAGGATCCTTCCGACCCGGGCAACTACCGGCCAATAGCTTTGACATCATGTTTATGTAAGACTATGGAACGCTTGGTCAACGCCCGACTGGTGTGGCATCTTGAGTCACGTGGTCTCATCACAGACCTCCAGTGCGGTTTCTGGCGCTTCCGTAGTACAACTGACCATCTAGTCCGCTTTGAGTCTTTTATCCGAGATGCTTTTGTCAACAAGCAGCATGTCTATGCAATTTTCTTTGATCTTGAAAAGGCATATGACACTACCTGGAAGTATGGTATAATGTCTGATTTGTCGGACATGGGTTTTAAAGGGCACCTGCCTGTTTTTATTCACAATTTTTTGTCTAACAGGTCGTTCCATGTCCGTGTGGGCTCCACCCTCTCCGACTCCTTTGAACAGGAGATGGGTGTCCCGCAGGGCAGCATTCTATCTCCTGTTTTATTTAGCATTAAAATAAATAACATTGTAAAGGCCGTCAAGGATGATTCTGAATGCTCTTTGTTTGTGGACGACTTTGCTTTGTGTGCACGAGGTCGAGGACTTGCGTCCCTTGAGAGGCGCTTGCAGCTGTGCGTTGATCGCATCCAGGGGTGGGTGTCTCTCAACGGATTCAGGTTCTCGCCCTCCAAGACAGTCTGTGTGCATTTTACTAACCAGATGAAATTTTTTCCAAAACCTACCCTGAGCATTGCTGGAGTGCCAATTCAGGTGGCCGAAGAGGCAAAGTTTCTGGGGGTCATCTTTGACAAAAGATTGACCTTCCGCAACCATGTTAACTACCTTAGAACCTCTTGTCGGAAGGCCCTCGACATTCTTCGTGTCGTTGGTCGTACTGACTGGGGTGCAGACCGTATCGTCTTACTTCGACTGTACCGGGCCCTTGTTCGGTCCAAACTGGATTACGGCTCTGTGGTATATGGCTCGGCTTCCAAGTCTGTTCTACAGCGTCTGAACACAATTCACCATCAAGGTCTGCGCATATGTCTGGGAGCCTTCAGGACATCTCCTGTTCCTAGTCTGTATGCAGAGGCAGGGGAGCCTTCTCTCAGGCTCCGCCGCATCCGCCTCATGCTCAGCTACGTTCTGAAGCTGAAGGCCCATCCAGAAAATCCTGCCTATGATTGTGTTTTTACCCCGTCGTTTGCAGAGATTTACGATGCCCATCCGGGAGCTGTCCGTCCACTTTCCTTCCGTGTCCGACCTCATCTGCAGGCGGCCGGAGTGGACCTGGACAAAGTTTCGGAATCTCTGCAACACATCACTCCACCCTGGCTACTACCAGTTCCTGACATCTTGCTGGACTTGACTGCCCACAAGAAGGATTGTACTCCACCAGCCATATACCAACAGAGCCTCAATGAACTCCTTTCAATTTTTCCTGGCTATTGTCGTCTTTATACGGATGGGTCCAAGTCTGAGGATGGAAGAGTGGCTGCGGCTGCAGTGTCCTCTCGCCATCCTAGACGCCCATTTCAGCTCCGTCTCCCTGACCATTCCTCTGTATTTAGTGCAGAACTGCAGGCAATTCTGCTAGCACTCAAGCATGCCTATCAGTCTCGGGAAAGGAACTTCCTGATTCTGTCTGACTCTCTTTCTGCCCTGCAGGCCCTTCAGGGCGCGGGAACAGACCATCCACTGCTGGTGCAGATTAGAGAGCTCTACGCGGACTTGATGAAGGAATATTATGACATCATTTTTATTTGGGTCCCGGGCCATGTGGGCATCGAAGGCAACAGAATCGCAGATTCTGCTGCCAACAGTGCCCGCAGTGACCCTGTCCCTGACACACAGACTGTCTATAGTGATTTTAAACCTGGTATTAGTGCGTACATAGCCCGCGAGTGGCAGTCCGAGTGGGACAAAGAGGAAGGGAACAAGCTTCATGAAGCTCTTCCTAAGTTGTCTGACAGTCTACCTTTCCGCTGCGGCAGCCGCCGTGAGGAGACTGTCCTTGCTCGGCTCCACATCGGGCACACGTATGTTACGCACTCTTACTTACTTAAACAGGATGAGCGTCCATGGTGTTTTGCCTGTGATGAGCAGTTTTCTGTTCGACACTTTTTGCTGTATTGTGCTGACCTCATTGACACCAGATATAAACACTTCACAGCAGACTCCTTGAAGGTTTTGTTCCGGGATGTTCCTCCGGACAAAATCTTCAATTTTTTGAGAGAATGCAATATTTTTAACAAGATCTGAGCATTCATTGACTATATGAATTTTTTATTTGCCCTTTTTGAGAGTCTGTAGACGTTTCTTTTAAAGACATGTGCGACATTTTAGCCTGAGATTTTTAATCTATATTTACATCTTGTCTTAAGACCTTGCTTTTAGTCTGGCTGACCAGATTTTTACCCATCCCGCCGTGAGATGGCCTTAGTCGCCTGCTCGGCGTTAAACCCAAATAACTAACTAACCTCCGCCCGTTACGCTGCTCATGTTCCCTTTGGATCCTCCCGTCCTTCCCATTTTGGCCGTGCCCGCACCATCCCGGCTCCGACACCCACCTGGACTGGTCGTGGCAGGCGTCCAGGACGGGGGAGGGCCCGATGACTCTCCTCCCACCCTGCCCCCGCCGATTTCTCTCGGGCCACCGGTCGGCGGGCAGCTATCCCGATTCAGCGACGAGTGGCGGTCGCTGTTTCCCGACAACCCATGGCTCCTCTCTACCATTTCGGAGGGACTTCACCTTTCGTTTCTTCGCCCTCCTCCTCTTCGCCGCTCCCCGCTTTGGACTCGGGTTCCAAACGATCCCGTCAAAGCGTCGGCTTTACAAGACGAAGTGGCCGCCTTGCTTCTCAAATCCGCCACGGAAGTCGTCCAGCGACAAGATTCTCTAGCTTTCTACAGCCGTCTCTTCGTCGTCCCCAAGTCAGACGGAGGTTGGCGTCCGGTGATTGACCTTTCCGCTCTCAACAAATTTTTGACTGCTCCTTCCTTTCGTATGGAAACGACCCGCGCCCTGCGGGCCGCCGTCCGGCCGATGGATTTTGCTGTCAGTCTGGATCTTGCCGATGCCTATCTTCATGTTCCTATACACCCTTCAACTCGCCGATACCTTCGCTTCGCCTTCCGCGGAGTGGTTTATCAGTTCCGGGCCATGCCCTTCGGCCTCAATCTCAGCCCCTGGGTCTTTACCAGGATTATGGATGCGGTGATTTCCCACGCGCGGAGGTCGTCTCTCAGTCCGACCTCCCACTACCTCGACGATCTTCTTCTCCGGAATCAGGATGTTACCTCCTTGACCGCAGACAGGGACGCCCTGCTTTCTCTTCTCCATCGCCTCGGCTTTCTAGTCCACTTCGGCAAGTCGGACCTATCGCCATCTCGCCATTTTCTCCACCTTGGCATGGAGTTTCAGACCGACTTGAACTTGGTGCGCCTTCCTCAAGCTCAGATTGACAAGTTGGCTCTTTTGGCCCGTCGGATGTATCTTGCTTCCACGGCTCCGGCAAGACTGTGGTTACAGTTGTTGGGTCTCATGAGTGCGGCGGCGGACTTACTTCCCCTTGGCAGGCTCTACTCACGTCCCATTCAACTTCATCTCCTCCTTCTTTGGCGTCCGTGTTCGAGGAATTGGAGGTTTGCGTTCCGGTGTCACCCTTAGTTCGGCCACATCTCCTCCGGTGGATGGATCCCGCGTGGTTGGCATCGGGGGTTCCCCTTGCGTCCCCGCTTCCTTCCCTGTCGATCTGCACGGATGCCAGTCTTTCCGGTTGGGGAGCTCACCTGCTTCCGGACTTCAGCACGACAGCGGGCGTTTGGTCACCGGATTTGGCGGGCAGATACATCAATTGGTTGGAGCTGAAAGCAGTGTGGCTCGCACTGATCTCCTGGGAACCACTTGTGACCAACCAGGCTGTCTTGGTTCTCTCCGACAACACGACAGTTGTCTCCTATATTCAGAAGCAGGGCGGAACCCGTTCTCCCTCCCTTTGCATTCTTCTGTTCCATCTTATGGTGTGGTGCCGGGATCGGGGCATTTCGCTACGGGCACGTCACATTCCGGGACGGCTGAACGTGCTGGCAGATTCCTTATCTCGTCCAGGCCAGTTTCTCCATACCGAGTGGGCTCTTCGCCCTGACCTTTTTTGGATGATTTGCCAGCACTGGGAGACACCCATGATCGACCTGTTTGCGACGCGGTGGAACACACAACTTCCCCTCTTCGTCTCCCCTTTTCCAGATCCCCTTGCTTGGGCGGTGGATGCTCTCTCTATCCCCTGGGAGGGTCTCTTGGCCTATGCGTACCCCCCGTCTGTCCTGGTGCCCAAGATTCTTCTCAAGCTCAGAGGCTGCCACGCAGTCCTGTTTCTGGTGGCGCCGTTCTCTTGGAACAAGAGCTGGACCACGGATCTCTTGAGTCTCGCCACGGACCCCCCTCTACGGCTTCCAACGCCGACCACGATGCTAAAACAACCCCGGCAGGATCTTTTTCACCCTTGCCCCGAGAGCCTCCTCTTACACGCTTGGCGATTGTGCGGCGTGCCCTCACCGCTCGAGGTTTCTCGGATGCAGCGGTGGCGGCTATCGCTTCCGCTCGACGACCATCCACCAGGAAAGTCTATGAGGGTAAATGGCAGGTTTTACGGTCGTGGTGTGGGACACAACACCTCTCCCCCACCTCTCTGACTATGCCCCAGCTCGCTGAGTTCTTCTTGTGGCTCTTCGAGGATCAGGGCTTGGCACCCATCACCATTCGAGGTTATCTTTCTATGGTGGCTGACACTTACCGCCATTTGGGTCGACTCGTTCCGGGATCTTGCAAGGACATTGCGGACCTCATGGCTCATTTTGATCTCCGGCGACCAGTGACCCGATCCCTCCTCCCCCGTTGGGACCTTGCGTGGGTGTTAACATGGCTCAACTCTGCTCGTTTTGAACCGTTGCACTTGGCTCGGTTCTCGGACTTGACGCGGAAGACCTGCTTCCTGCTGGCCCTAGCCACAGCTTCTCATGTGAGTGAACTCCACGCTCTCTCGGTACTTCCGTCTTGCCTACAGCTCCGGGCTAACGGCTCGGTTCAATTACTCACTGACCCTTCCTTTTTGGCAAAAAATCGGCTACCCTCAGCGGCCCCTCAACCGATTACTATTCGTCCTCTTCGGGGTCCTGACACACCCCAAGACGTCAAACAACAGGATCCGGTTCGGGCGTTAAAGATCTATCTCCGCCGGTCTAAGCCTTTACGGCGGGGTCGCTCACGCCTTTTCTTGCCCTTGGTTCCGAACCGACATGATATATCCGCCCAAACAATCTCCGCTTGGCTGCGTGGAGTTATACGTTCCGCTTACAATGACTTATCGCCTGCGGGAGCAAAGCGGCTCCGGATTCGGGCACACGAGATCCGAGCTGTCTCCGCGAGCGTCGCGTTCGACCGTAACTGCGCCGTGAAGGACATTGTGGCGGCTGTGGGCTGGCGGGCCGAATCTACTTTCGCCCGTTTTTACTTGCGTGACCTCTCCAGCCAGCGGCACAACCTGGCTTTGGTGGGTGACGTTGCCATGGCTCAACACTCCCTCCCGGCGCGGACGGCGCCATAGGTAACACTTGACTGAAATTGTCGGGAGTGTGCCCCGGCCAGGGGTCTAGCTAGCTAAGCAGTTACCTGGGGGTTTTGACCATAGAAGCGGCACCCTCCCTCTCTTTTTAATTCTTCCTCTCAGTAATACCATCGGTAACGATTTTGAAGAAATAAATGTATTTTTCTTTAAAATAAATTTTTTCGAAAAATACTTACCGATGGTATTACTCAAACTTCCCTCCCACCTTCCCCGCTTGCCGCATGTCAGCTCAGATAGAACTGGAAATAACGGCCTCTCGCGAGATTTGGACAGGAAGTCATTCCGAGGATAAGGAGGACACTCGGGGGATTGGGTAACTGCTTGCTAGAGATACGTCCCTGGTTGTGTGGCAACACACAACAAATTTTGGAGACTGAAATTGTCAGTTAAGTATGTCTTCCTCTCAGTAATACCATCGGTAAGTATTTTTTTTTTTAATTTATTTTAAAGAAAAATACATATTTAAAACTAGCCATGCATTTTCCGGTGGCTCATTATGGAACACCTTGCCATCGAGCATAACGCACTGCAGGTCGCTCTCTTTGTGTATAGAAATCCTCTTTAAGCACGAATCATTAAGTCCAGCATAAACTCTTCAGAGTTGTGTTTTTTTCCCCTCATGATCCCCTAATCCTGAACATTTTATCTATCCACCATGCTTATACTGTAAACTATTCTATTGCCGTGCATTTTAATATAGAGACATCAATCCAATTAGTTATTGGGGTTTAACGCCGAGCAGGCGACTAAGGCCATCTCACGGCGGGACATCAATCCAAACAATACAGAGTATGCAAGCCAGTCAACATGATTGTATGAGTGTGTGTGTGAAACTACATTTTATATCTCGATGTACTGTTTGACTATCTTGTATAGAGTAAAAAAGTCCGAAAAATGGCCCATGTGCTAAGTACTTTATCCGGCATTGGCAAATAAAGTTTCATTTCATCTCTCTCTCTCTCTCTCTCTCTCTCTCTCTCTCTCTCCCACTCTCTCTCTCTCTCTCTCTCTCTCTCTGTGCATGCATGTGTACGTGACAAGGCATGATTAAAACATATTTGATTATGTTTTGTTAATATATTGTGAGCGTTGCATGGTTGCCACATAACGTGATTTTCGACAATAATTGTCTTCAACGTGCTGGCAGTATAGCGACTCTACCAATTAAAAAATACGTCAAATCAGTGTGCTATGAGTACGTGTATAATGTGTCTACATAAATGCTTCCCTAGTGCATTATCACCAAATACATCAAATAGTAAAACAGAATTCGCAAACGACAGGCTGGAAAATTACCTACGGAACAGTGTTTAAAATAAAACATTTCTAGAGACGTTTTCTGTCTACTTTGTTCATGGCAGATGCCAATTAGAACAAGCTACATGAATCTGGCTGCCCGCTTCCTCTCTGAAACCGCTGGTTTTCTAACACAGTGAGAGAGCCATGTGAAGATACGGTGTTTCGGCAGTCAACTCTTTGCAGAATCTGTCGGCAAAAGGTTGTCGTATGTTGAGATACGGTGTTTCGGCAGTCAACACTTTGCAGAATCTGTCGGCAAAAGGTTGTCGTATGTTGAGATACGGTGTTTCGGCTGCCATTATTTATCACCTTTCCGATTGCCAGACATATACTTCACTCGTGTTACTTTTTCTTTAATAATCCAGACCAGAATTTAGATATAGCCATAATACCATGGATACACATAATAAAATAGGCTGCCCAATAACATTGTAAAATTTTGAGGGGCATCTTAAATTCTTGCATTGTACAGAAAGGTTCAAAGTAGGTCCAAAATTTCAAAAGCGTCTCCTGCAAAACTAGGGAAAAGCAAGATACTGCTTTTCGGCAGTCAACCCTCGATTTTGTTTCCTAAAAATATGTTACCGATGGCATTACTATACGGAAGAATAACGAAAAGGAGGAGGGTGCCGCCCGCTAGGTCCCATCATCGCTTATGCTCAACGGTCACAAACAGGAGCAACCTCCCGACAATTTCGGCTAAGCGTACCTTACGGCCCCGGAAGGGAGTGTTGCGCTGCAGCGATGTCCCCCACCATGGCCAGATTGTCCCGCTGGCTCGTAAGGTCTCGGAGGCAAAAGCAGGCAACGGTGGAATTGGCCCGCCGCCACAATGTCTCTCACTGCCCAGTTCCGATCGAACGCAACACTGGTGGAGACAGTACGGATCTCATGTGCACGTATACGCAGTGTCTTAGCACCCTCCTGAGAGAGATCTTCGTAGGCAGAATGGATGACCCAGCGGAGCCATGAGGAGATCGTCTGCGCAGATATGTCGTGCCTGCCAGGGGCAAGTGGCAGAAAGAGACGGGTCCGGCCACGCCGGATAGGTTTAGTCCTGCACAGGTAGAGTCTAAGAGCCCAGACAGGGTCCTGGCAGCCGGAGTCCTGAGACTGGTCAGGTTCCCTAAGGGGACGCAGGGTGATGACTAGAGCCCTGGCCGAAGGGAGCCGATTCTTCGCCAAGAAGGCGGGATTAGTTAGGTGTACTAAGCCATTGGTCCTGAGCTGAAGACAAATCGGGTCCATAGAGAGCGCGTGTAATTCACTAACTCTGGACGCTGTGGCAAGAGCTAGTAAGAAGCAGGTCTTCCGGGTGAGATTCGCCATGCTGGCTAAGGGTAGTGGTTCAAACTTGCTAGAATTTAGCCAGGTAAGGACCCAGGCGAGGTCCCAGCGAGGAATCGGAGAGTATGGAACTGGTAACTAGCTCAAAAGGTCATAAGGTCCGAAAGGTCCAAGCAGGCCCCAGGGTCTGGGAGGCCTAAATGACAGTAAGTGTCCGCAGTCATAGACAGGTATCCCTGAATGGTAATAGGGGGCCAGATTCTTCTCTCAAAACAGCCACAGGAAGAAATCTGCAAGCTGGGGTGACATCAGAGCTGAGGGGGAAAGGCGCTCCGCCTCGCACCAATCCCGGAAGACTCGCCACTTTGTTTCATAGACACGGAGGGTGGAAGATCTGCGGGCCGCAGCGATAGCCTCCAACGCTGCACGCGAGAAACCTCTGGAGGAGAGGGCCTGCCGCACAATCGCCAGGCGTATAAGAGGAGC
The DNA here is from genome assembly GCA_036245525.1 of Semisulcospira habei. NCBI lineage: Eukaryota > Metazoa > Mollusca > Gastropoda > Semisulcospiridae > Semisulcospira > Semisulcospira habei. The sequence continues at coordinate 280,381,374 of BTPG01000002.1, read as the reverse complement.
CGCTCCGGGCACGGGTGAAAGAGGGGCTGCCAGGGTTGCTTCAGCATCGTGCAGGAGGTGGGTAAGGGTAGCGGGGGGTCCGTGGCAAGGCTGAGGAGGTCTGTGGTCCAACTCCTGTTCCAGCTGAACGGGGCGACTAGGAGAAGGATCACGTTCCTGCCTTGGAGCTTCTGCAAAACTTTGGGCACCAGAACGGACGGAGGGTAAGCATAAGCGACGAGACCCTCCCAATCCACTGAGAGAGCGTCCACTGCCCAAGCTAGAGGGTCCGGGAAGGGGGAAACAAAGATGGGGAGCTGTTTGTTCCATCAGGTCGCGAAGAGGTCGACCATTGGAGTTTCCCAGTGCTTGCAAATCATGCGGAAGATCTCTGGACTCGGCGACTACTCGGTATGCAGGAGCTGGCCCTTCCGAGAGAGGAAGTTGGCGAGGACATTCAGACAGCCCGGAATGTGGCGAGCCTGTAGAGAGATGTTGCGGTCCCTGCACCATAGGAGCAGTTGGTAAAGGAGCATGCAGAGGGTCGGAGAGTGGGTGCCACCCTGTTTCTGGATGTACGCAACGACCATGGCGTTGTCGGACATGATTGAATGAGATGACAGTCAAAGCCTTCCGTGGAGCAGATTGCTTTACATGTTTGTTTAAATTCCAGAGCTAATTGGCTCATACTTTGCAAGGCAGAAATGTCTGGTAGAGCACCTCAACCAGGCATAGTTGCTTGAGGCTAGCAGTGCTTGATCCGCCTTGTGCATTGCTGGGCCCCATTCTAATTAGGCACTAAAGGTCGGACAAATCAAGGGGGACGCTTTGCACGTCTTGCGGGTGTGAACATCTTGCGGCGTGTTACACCAAGATTTGACAAACCTGTGCTTCACACATGCACCTTTGTGGTGTACATTGTATCTCTTTCGCCCCAAATGCCATAACACATTTGAGAAGTGCTGTCTATATGTCGCACGTGTGGATGGAGCGTGTCTTGAATGAGGTAATGTTTTCCTGTGTTGGACTTGGATTTGTTTCCTCAAAAACATTACCGATGACATTACTGTCTGGAAGTGTCAACTACTTACCCAATTTTAGCCTAAGAACTTGTGTTCCTTCACAACCTGGGAGGCACTCGGGGAACCCTCATTAGGCTGAGAGTAGCCTCCCGTCCCAGACTATCTGGGCACCCACTACGTGGCCCAATCACAAATCAGTCGTTTCTACTTAGCTCTAAAGTTCAGACGTGTTAGCCTATCGCTCCACAGACCGTTGCTAATGGTTTTTCACTAGACTACTTTTTGTGGATTACTGTGTTCCTTCAGTCTTGTGTGCTTGGATTTATGTGCCTGTGTGTGTTTTTCAAGGATTGTGCTTCAGGTACACTGTGTTTTTCTTCGTTCTGGTGGAAAAAAAAAAAAAAGAGATTCCTCTCAGTGGTGTTTACTGTTCCGACTATGGAGCTTCCTCCACCCGTCGCCACGTCAAGGAGAGGTAAGGTCTCGGCCCCTCCCTCATCAGACGGCCCCGGCCCGGGTGCCTGTTTTGGTTGGTTTGTTTCGTCAGATCGCACAGGGCCTTCGTTCTCGTTTTCGCGACCTCTGAGTGCTTGCGCCCGGTCGCCTCCTATTTCTCTTTCTTTTTATGTTGCAGTAACCCCGTGCATACCTGCCAATAGTGTGGATCTTTCTGGTGGCCGTGTGATGACCATGATTTATGCCTTCCTTGTACGGGCTGCAACTCGGACCATACTTGCACCGTCTGCGCCGCCTGGCCCGAGCAGCAATGGTCGCAGCTTTGGAGTTTTTACAGGCGCGAGCGTCCACATTCGCCTAGTGACAAGGCTTCCTTGCTGGAGCCCACATCGGTACTTGGCACTGTTCCCAGCCGAGTGGGTGCGGACCGTGAGGATCCCCTGAGCCGTCGGCCGCTTGAGCTTCGCTCATCCTCCCTCACTTCTAATCGGACACCGCCTGCTGACTCTTACGGGGAGTCCGCCTTAGGGCGCAGCGTTTGCCTTAAGGGGGCACGCATACCGCGACATACTTCGCGCAGTAAGTTGTCCAAAAATATTCGACTTTGTGTGGACCGTGAGGATCAACTGAGCCGTCGGCCGCTTGAGATTTCCTCATCCTCCAAACTCTCTAACCGGACACAGCCTGCTGACTCTTACGGGGAGTCCGCCTTAGGGCTTAGCGTTTGCCTTACGGGGGCACGCATACCGCAACATAATTCGCACAGAAAGTTGTCCGAAACTAGTCGAGTTAGCATGGACCGTGCGGATCAACTGAGCTGTCAGCCACTTGAGCTTTGCTCATCCCCCAAGATTTCTAAACGGACACCGCCTGCTGACTCTTACGGGGAGTCCGCCTTGGGGCGTAGCGTTTGCCTTACGGGGGCACGCATACCGCGACATACTTCGCGCAGTAAGTTGTCTGAAACTATTCGAGTTTGTACGGACCGTGGGGATTACCTGCGCCGTCGGCCGCTTGAGCTTTGCTCATCCCCCAAGACTTCTAACAGACACCGCCTGCTGACTCTTAATAATAATAATAATAATACCGTTATTATATAGGCGCTTTTTCTCAATTTTGGGGAAATCGACTCAAAGCGCCGCGCCTGAAACCCAACACACACACTCACGAAACAGACACGGATTTACGCCATTTAAGACAAACACAGTACAAGACAAACGAAGGGCCAGTCAGCTACTGAAGTTACAGAGATTTTTGATCGCTTGTATTTGAAATTTGTAAAGTGGCCTGAGACCAGTACCAAAGTGTGGGGGGTGGAAGAACCGGAGTACCCGGAGAAAGAACCCCCGACGGTCCGCCCGAATTAACGGTGACACTTACCAGAGGAGAAAAGTCCAACGCCGGAACCCGGTATCGAACCGCTCACCTTTGGAATTGGTGGCAGGCGCCTTAACCACTGCGCCACGGACCGCTCTTACGGGGAGTCCGCCTTAGGGCGCAGCGTTTGCCTTACGGGGGCACGCATGCAGTGACATACTTCACGCAGTAAGTTGTCCGAAACTAGTCTTAAGAAGTCTCATTTGAAAAAGCTCGCGTACTCTTACGGAGAGTCGCTTATGCGGCAACGTGCCCGCCTTACGGAGGCAGGCCAGAGAAATCCATGTCCAGTCGTCATCGGTTTGATGACCGTTTTGCGCTATCTCACTCGACCTCCATCCCTCCACGCTTGTGAGATTTGTGTAGTCTGGCCTGAACCAGTTTAGTTCCAACTGTAAAAAAAAAAAAAAAAAAAAAAATTATTACTGGCGCCGGCTACAGACCGTCCATCCTTTTTGGAACCCCCGACCATACCTGCCTTCCAGTATCACTAGGCAGGCATTGTCATGGAACCCCCAGGGAAAGAGGAAAAGAGGTAGGCCGAGAAACTCCTGGCGTCGAGACCTCCAAGCAGACATCAAGAGACTGGGAACCACCTGGAGTAGAATCGAAGGAGAAGCACAGGACAGGAGTTGCTGGAGGTCTCACGTCGACGGCCTATACCCGGGTAAGGGTGACAGGCGTAAGTAAAGTAAGTAAGACCATACCTGCCGCTTTCACAAGTAACTCTCGCTATGTCCTTGGCAAACGGACGACACGTCGGACACATGCGCAGTGCTTCGCTCTTCACACAGGACTGCTTCTTCTGTGCCTCACACCCAGACTAAAGCCGCTGACTCTTACGGAGAGACAGCACTAGGGCAGAGTGCATGCCTTACGGAGGCAAGCCTACAGAGACGCGCTCCACGCCGTCATTTGTACACTGACAGTCCTGAGAGGTCTCGCAAGGATAAGCCTGCTGACTCTTATGGAGAGACAGCCCTAGGGCAGAGTACCTACCTTACGGAGGTAGGTCAACCGAGTCACGTGTCCAAACGTCCACGGACTACTGACAGTCCTCACACCTCTCATTCCGCCAGCGATTCTAGATGCCTTGGCGCATTTACTTACGATCAGCAGGACGCATCATGATACGGTACGCAACGGCCGTACAGCCCTCCAACATCGTCCTTGCCGCGTTCATCTATTTTGCGTGCTTCGGACCCGAGTTCCTCCTCTTCACAGTTACATCGTTCTTCGGCTCTTTCGATAGGTCCTTTTCGTAGGAGTTTGTTCGTCGGGGTTCGCTGTCGCGTTTTGCCCCCTCCCCCGCCTCACCCACACCAGAAGGCGCAACAATCGCCAACGACTACACATCCGCACCATCGGACATGACGCCCGCTGGCTGCTATCTTCTCTCGTCGGGACATGGCTCGAATGATATCCGCCAATGGCACACCTCACCAGTCTTCGCTCTCTACGCGGGTTGATGACACTCTTTGTCTTTTCCCGGAGGTTTTGATTCCGGTTCCGGCCTTGCTTGGTGTGGACAGTCCCTCGTCTTGCTCTGCTGTGTCGGATGATATTTCATCGCCTAGGATGCGTCACGCACGGACACGCTTCTCGACTTTGATGCCGCAGCTCGGCTCATCGCGGCTGCACTACCCAAGGACGCGTGTCCCCAACCCCTAGCCGCCCCCCCCCCCCTCCCCCGCTCCAGAGGAAGGTGTCCGCATATGCCGACGCTGGCCATCAGCAGAAGAGGTTCAGGTCTTTACCTCAGCTCCCGGCCTTTAAGGATCTGAGGGATTCCTTTTCATCTTTACTCCCGGCTGATTCCCAAGAGTATCTTTTCTTCGCGGATCGCTTGAGGCCAACTGGCCTAGACATCTCCTTCCGCCATTCCTGGTATGCGGGACATTCCCCGTCCTTTAGCTGTCAAATTCCATCGTTGGACCCTCAATCAATTTCCTGGCTTAGTGGTCCCCATCAGCTGAACCACGCCCTCCCTCATGGTTGGGAGACGACGGCGTCGCTATTACGGAATACCTTGGCTTGCGCTGGTTTTCTGGAGTTTCTCTTCGGTGACACCTGGCAGAAGGTGAAGGACGACAATCCGGTACACTTGCACAGCTGCGTTACAGCCTCACGCTTCAAGCCGCCCGCGAGGCCATGGGTTGCACCCTGCGGACCTCCAGACCCGCTTCCTCCTTCACTCCCGCTCCCGCCAAGGCTCCCCGGCGGGTCCCCGCCTTCGGCCGCGCTAGACTTGTTAGGACCTCTGTCCCCGCCTGGTCCAGGTCTGCCCGTGACTGGCGGGCCCCCTGACTCGTTCCCTTTACAGCCCCGCCGACTGCTCTGGGGACTTCTGTCGGCGGGAGGCTCATTCTTTTCAGCTACATGTGGCAGTCGCTGCTTCCGGACGACTCCTGGGTACTCGCCACCATCCCCGTGGGACTCGCTTTCTTTTCGTTCTACCCCGCCGCTGAGAAGCTCACCCTATTGGACAGCGATTCCGTCGGACGGTCTGAAAGCCTTCACACTGCGCGGAGAGGTTGTATGGCTTATACCGACGGCCGCCACAGAGGTAGTGTCTCATTCCGACTCACCAGCATTTTACAGCCGCCTGTTTAATGTGGTTCCTAAGCCGGGCGACAGTTGGCGTCCCGTTATCGATCTACCAGACATCTCCCTATCTCGCCGGTTACTCATCTAGACATGAAATTTACAACCACCCTCAACATAGTGAGTTTGCCGGAGCCTCGGATCCACAAATTCGCCTCCTGGGCCACCCAGGTAGCACAGGCGGTGTCAGTCCCCGCCAGAGTTTGGCTTCAGCTCCTTGGCTGGATGAATGCAGTGGCGGATCTCCTTCCCCTCGGTCGTCTTTACTCCCGGCCTCTTCAACTGCCCCTTCTGCTTCATTGACGTCCGTCCTCCGGCGACTTAGACGCGCCGGTACCTGTGACTATGTTCCTTCACTCACATCGGCAGCGCTGGACGGACACCTCACAGCTCGCATTGGGAGTTCCTCTAGACTCTCCGCCTTTTCAGCTCTCTCGCTATGCGTGGACACAAGTCTCACCGGCTGGGGTGCACATCTGCTACTGAGTTTCCTCTCGATGTCTGGCCTTTGGTCTCCGGACCTAGTAGACAGACACATCACCTGGCGCGAGCTACCAGCGGTTTGGCAAGCCCTCATCAAATGGGACTCGCACCTTCGCCACCAGGAGCTCCTAGTCATTTCGGACAACGCCACAGTGAAGCTGAGTGGTACGCACTCTCCTGAGCAGTGCATTCTCCTCTATAGATTGATGCGCTGGTGCGGGGACCGCGGCCTATCCCTCCGAGCTCGACACATTCCAGGTCACCCGAACGTGTTGGCGGACTCCTTATCTCGGGCTCCGAGGTTACCTGTCCATGATTGCTGACAATTACCGTCATCTCGGCCACCCCGACCCTGACACATGTAAAGCTCTCACAGACCTGATGGCACATTTTGGCCTGCAGCGCCCGGTTCCCACTCCCTGATTCCTCACTGGGACCTTCCCTGGGTCCTGACGTGGCTTATTTCGGACAGGTTCGAAGCCCTTGCTCTGTCTCACTTCGCTGATGTGACGCGGAAGACATGCTTCCTTTTGGCCCTAGCCACGGTGGCCACAGTCGGCGAGCTCCACGCTCTGTCGGCGAGTTCTACCTCCCTCCAGTCCCGGGTGGATGGCCATGTGCGACTGCTCCCAGACATGCCTTCCTCGCCACGAACATGTCTCCCTTGACTGCACCCCCGGTCATCACTATTCGGCCGTTGAAAACCGCGAATTTTCCTCGGGAGACCCGGCACCAAGATCCTGTGCGCGTCTTTCGCGTTTACATATGCAGATTCAAGCCCGTCCATCGCGGACAGTCACGCCTCTTTCTGCCTTTGGCCCCCGGCAGCACTGACCTCACAGCTCAGACGATATCTTCCTGGCTACGTTGGGTCATATGGTCCGCCTACCAGGACCTTTCCCAAATGGGTCGGAATTCTGCCTAAATATCCGGCCTGTCATGGCGAACAATCTGAACGAAGTTTGGTTTTGGCTACGGTCATTCCTCGATGTGATTATTGATGCGCTCTGGACAATCGAATTACAAGCTCCACGTCCGCGGGAACCGGACATATAGAGCACGATTACAAGCTCCACGTCCGCGGGAACCGGACATATAGAGCACGATGACGATGACTGGCCGTAAGTCCACGGGTGATAGACTTCACCGGGCTAACCAGGACAGAGAGTGGTCACTTTTTCAGAAAGATGGTGTGAAGAGGCTCAAAATCCGCGCACATGCGGTTCGCGCCATGGCCGCGTGCGTCGCCTTCGTTAGCAACTGTGCTGTTTGAGACGTCGTGGCAGCGGTGGGCTGGCGGGCCGCATCCACATTCGCCCGCTTCTACCTCAGGGATCTGTCGGGCCAGCGAGACAATCTCGCCCTCTCTGGTGGGGGACATCGCCGCAGCACAACACTCCCTCCTGGTGCCGGAAGCACCGTAGTGTGCACTTAGCTAAAATTGTCGGGAGTTTGGCGAATTGGTGTGTGGCTCTGTCGTATGCCCTTTATGGCGGTACCTTGGGTGCGGCACCCTCCACCTTTTCGACATTCTTCCAGACAGTAATGTCATCGGTAATGTTTTTGAGGAAACAAATTAATTTTTCTCTAAAATATATTTGTTTCCTCAAAAACATTACCGATGACATTACTGTCTGGAAGTGTCTACTACTTACTCAATTTTAGCCTAAGAACTTGTTGTGTTCCTTCACCACCCGGGAGGCACTCGGGGAACCCTCATTAGGGCTGAGAGTAGCCTCCCGTCCCAGTCCAATCAGGCGTCCACTACGTGGCCCAATCACAAATCAGTCGTTTCTACTTAGCTCTGAAGTTTAGACGTGTTAGCCTATCGCTCCACCGACCGTTGCTAACGGTTTTTTCCCTGCTCTTCTTTTTGTGGATTACTGTGTTCCTTCCGACTTGTGTGCTTGGATTTATGTGCCTGTGTGTGTTTTTCAAGGATTGTGCTTCGAGTGAACTGTGTTTTTCTTCGTTCTGGTGATAACGGGAAAAAAAAAAAAAAAAACCCAAAACAAAACAAACAAAGGAAGGTACTCCCTGTGGTGTTTACTGCTCCGGATATGGAGATTCCTCCATCCGTCGCCACGTCGCAGGAGAGGTAAGGTCTTGGCCCCTCCCTCACAAGGCCCCGGCCCGGGTGCCTGTTTCCGTTTGTTTCGTCGGATCGCGCATCGCTTTCGTTCTCGTTTTCGCGCATTCAGAGTGCTTGCGCCCAGTCGCCTGCTATTTCTGTTTTATGTTGCAGTAACCCCGTGCGTACCTGCGACAAGTGTGGATCTTTCCGGTGGCCGTGTGACGATCATGATTTTTGCCTTCCTTGTACGGGATGCAATTCGGACCATACTTGCACCGTCTGCGCCGCCTGGCCCGAGTAGCAATGGTCGCAGCTTTGGAGTCTTTACAGGCGCGAGCGTCCGCATTCGCCTAGTGACAGGGCTTCTTTCCTAGAGCCCACATCAGTGCTTGGCGCTGTTTCCAAACGTGTGGGCGCGGACCGTGAGGATCCACTGAGCCGTCGGCCGCTTGAGCTTCGCTCATCTTCCCTCACTTCTAATCGGACACCGCCTGCTGACTCTTACGGGGAGTCCGCCTTAGGGCGCAGCGTTTGCCTTACGGGGGCACGCATACCGCGACAACCCTCGCGTAGTACGTTGTCCAAAATTAATCGAATTTCTGGAGACCGTGCGGATCAGCTGAATCATCCTCCGCTTGCGATTTCCTCATCCTCCAAACTCTCTAACCGGACACAGCCTGCTGACTCTTACGGGGAGTCCGCCTTAGGGCTTAGCGTTTGCCTTACGGGGGCGCGCATACCGCGACATAATTCGCGTAGTACGTTGTCCGCAGCTAGTCGCGTTCTAATGGACCGTGACGATCAACTGCGCTGTCGGCTGCTGCACATTGGCTCATCCACAAAGATTTCTAAACGGACAACGCCTGCTGGCTCTTACGGGGAGTCCGCCTTAGGGCGTAGCGTTTGCCTTCCGGGGGCACGCATTACACGACATGCTTCGCGCAGTCCATTGTCCGAAACTCGTCGTATGCGATCTCATTTGCACAAGTCTGCGTGCTCTTACGGAGAGTCGCCTATGCGGCAACGTACCCGCCGTACAGAGACTGGCGCGAGATCCCGGTCCAGGCGTCATCGGTTTGATGACCGTGTTCTTCTTTCTCACGTGACCTCCAATACTCCACACACTCACGCGTCGGGTGACTACCGTCAGGAGCATCGTTCTACTGTCCGTTCCGATCGCCGCCGTCCTCGGCATTCATCATCATCTTCCCTTTCATCTCCTTCTCCCGCTTCGGTTCCCCGTTCGGCTTCCAGCTTGTCTCGGTCTGCCCCTCCCCTTCCGTCCCGTCACCCGTCCCCTTCCCCTCCTCGGCCCCGTATTCGGACCTCCGCTGGTAAAGTTCACCGTGTCCACCACTCCCGTCATCGCAGCCGCTCCCGTCATCGCAGTCGTTCTCCCCGTTCACGTCATACGGTTCCCTCTAGGTCTCCCCCTCACGTTTATACCTTTCCCCTGCACCCGCTTTGCCATCTTCCCGCGGTACGACGTTCACCGGTGGCTACAATTTCTCATCCGGACGGGCTCCGCGCCGTTTCTCCTTTACGGACCCTCCATCGGATCTCCCTCCCTACACGCGAGGAGGACACCCTTAGTCTACTTCCTGAGGATTCGGTCTCTAATCTCCTCGACTTTGGCGGCTGCTCCCTTTCGCCGCGCTCTGATGTATCGGATGCGCTTGTGTCGACTACACTCCCTTCGTCGTCACGCACGGAAACGCTTCTTGGCATTAATGAAGCGGCTCGTATTGTCGTGGCCGCCCTACCGAAAGACAAATGCCCTCCGTCCCCCCCGCTCAAACGGAAGGTGTCTGCCTTTGTTGATTCGGACCGGCAACAGAAGAGATTCAAGTCGCTGCCTCAACCGCCTGGATTTCAAGATATGCGGGATTCATTCTCCGCTCATCTACACACGGGTTCACAAGACCCCTCCTTTTTTACGGATCGCAAGTGGCCGGCTGACCTTGACATCGCGTTCCGCCAATCTTGGTACGCGGGCCATTCACAGTCTTTTCAGTGCACACTTCCCACGTTGGACCCTCCAGTTGTGGCGCAACTTGGCGGCAACTCTAAGCTACGTTACACTTTCCCGCGTGGTTTGGATAAGACGGCGTCCCTAGTGCGGAACACCTTGACCTGTAGGGGTTTTCTGGAGCTTATCACACAAGCTTTTATTCGTCACATTGAAGACTCACGAGAATCTTCACCCCTTCTTGGTGATCTCCTCACTTTAGCGGTCGCGGCTAACCGGGCAGCTTATCACTCTTCCGTCAACGCGATGGCGGCTGCTGCTAACTGCGATCTCATGCATCGGGATGCCGTTCTACAAGCCTGTCGTGGATTGCCCCCTGATTTGAAGTCTCAACTGCGTCGGGCTCCTCTTGGTGGACGTCTCCTCTTTGGGGAGACTTGGCAGAAAGTGAAGGACGGAAATTTAGACCGCTGGCCCAAAGGCTTTACCACTTCTCGCTTTCACGCCGCCCGCAAGGCCGTGGGTCGCGCCCTGCGGAACTCCAGACCCTCTTCGACCTTCATTCCCCGTCATTCCAACGCGTCCCGGAGGGCTCCCGCTTTCGGCTGCGGTAAACCCGTTCAGACCTCTATCCCCTCCTGGCCCAAGCCTACCCGCCGCCCTGGTCGAGGGCGCGGCAGGTTTCAATGACTACCTTCCGTTCCAGTTCCCGCCGACCCCTCGGGAGTCTCCGGTCGGCGGGAGACTGGCCCTTTGCAGCGACGTATGGCGGGCGCTGCTACCGGACGACCCTTGGGTCCTTACTACCATCTCCGAGGGTCTCTCGATTTCGTTCCGTTCCCCTCCGCCGTTGAGACGATCTCCGATATGGACAGACGTTCCATCCGACGAGTTACGAGATATTGCCTTGCGCGGAGAGGTGGCCTCCCTTCTACAGAAGGCTGCCACGGAGGTAGTGTCTCGTCTCCACTCCCCGGCATTTTACAGCCGCATATTCGTAGTTCCGAAGCCAGACGGAAAGTGGCGTCCTGTCATCGATCTCTCGGCGCTGAACAAGTTTATACTGGCTCCGACTTTTCGCATGGAGACCACCCGGACGCTCCGGGCCGCTGTGCAACCTATGGATTTTGCAGTCAGCCTCGATCTTTCAGATGCGTATCTCCATGTTCCCATACATCCGGCATCCAGACGGTATCTCCGCTTCGCTTTCGAAGGCGTGATCTACCAGTTTCTTCGCGCCCTTCCCTTCGGTCTCAACCTCAGCCCGTGGGTTTTCACTCACATCATGGATGCAGTCGTCGCCAAGGCTCGACAGTCCTCCTCCAGTCCGATCTCCAACTACTTAGACGACCTTCTCATGAGGAATGCGTCGGAGTCGGTGCTGCGGATGGACAGGGACGCTCTACTCCTGCTCTTGTCCCGCTTGGGATTTCTACTCCATGCCCGCAAGTCGGACCTCTCTCCATCTCGCCGGTTTATTCATCTTGGGATGGAATTTGCGACCGACCTCAACCGTGTGTGTTTACCAGAACCTCGGATCACGAAGTTAACCTCCCTCACTTCTCGGGTTGCCCGGTCGGAATCCGTTCCCGCCAGAGTCTGGCTACAACTCCTCGGCTTGATGAATGCAGCGGCGGATCTCCTCCCCCTGGGTCGTCTTCACTCCCGCCCACTTCAGTTACACCTCCTGCTTCATTGGAGGCCGTCCTCCGGCGACCTCGATGCCCTGGTGCCGGTGTCTCCAATCCTTCACTCTCACCTACGGCGTTGGATGGACACTTCTTGGCTAGCTTCGGGAGTCCCTCTTGCCTCACCGCCCCCTCAGCTCTCGCTCTGTGTGGATGCGAGTCTCGCTGGGTGGGGTGCACACCTGCTTCCGAGTTTCCTTTCGACGTCCGGCCTCTGGACACCGGACCTGACAGACAGACACATCAACTGGCTCGAGCTACAAGCAGTGTGGCAGGCGCTCATGGTGTGGGAAGTCCACCTTTGCAACCAGACGCTTCATGTCCTGTCGGACAACACTACGGTCGTCTCATACATTCAGAAGAAGGGAGGTACCCACTCTCCGGATCTCTGCATTCTCCTCTACCGCCTGATGTGCTGGTGCGAGCACCGCGGCATCTCTCTCCGAGCTCGACATATCCCCGGACGCTTGAACGTCTTGGCCGACTCCCTCTCTCGACGCGGCCAACTTCTCCACACGGAATGGACTCTTCACCCGGACATCTTTCAGCTGATCTGCGATCACTGGGAGACTCCCATGATCGACTTATTTGCCACAAGGTGGAATCATCAACTTCCCCTCTTCGTCTCCCCCATTCCAGACCCTCTCGCCTGGGCGGTCGATGCGCTATCCATTCCGTGGGACGGACTGATTGCGTATGCCTTTCCACCGACGGTTCTCGTCCCCAAAGTCCTAATCAAGCTCAGAGGTTGCAACGCGATCCTGTTCTTGATCGCCCCGTTCTCTTGGACCAGGTCTTGGACCAACGACCTTCTCTATCTCGCCACGGGTCCGCCTCTTCGTCTCCCTACATCGAGAACTATGCTCAAGCAGCCTCGCCAGCCGCTGTTCCACCCGTGCCCGGAGAGACTCCTTCTTCACGCCTGGAGATTGTCCGGCAAGCCCTCACCGCAAGAGGCTTCTCGGGTGCTGCAGTGGAGGCGATCGCTTCAGCCCGTCGACCCTCGACTCGACGTGTTTACGAGGGCAAGTGGCGAGTGTTCCAGTCATGGTGCTCGGACCAACATCTCTCACCCCTCAAATTAACTACTCCACAACTCGCAAACTTCTTCATCTGGTGCCTACCCGGCATCGGCCTCCACGTGGCGTAGGTGGGTAGTCCGCTCAGTCCCTGACTGAGTGGGCTAGCGGACGGGTGCCATCTTTGTCCAGGATTAGGACTTGATGTCAGCAGATATGTTGTTCAGCCTTTTCACTGGTCCGGTTTTTAAGGAGCTGTGCTAACCTAGGTCGTACCATGTTGGATTGGTCCTTAAAAATACTCGTGACTTTTTGGTCCTTTGGATCCCAAGTGTTTGCCGTGCTTGGAGACCCGTGTCGGGGGAGAAGAGGATCCTGGTGGCTGAGGTTCCCTTTGGGCTGCGGCTCACTGGTGCCAACACTCCACTTCGGCCTTGACTTCTACCTAAACGGGAGGCTAGTCGTACCGGCCTAGTCAATCGGCTCTTGTCATGCGGGTTGCTATACGGAGCACCATGCTATAGCTTCTGCTGCTGATTAGGTGCTTTACGCCAGTATTCCCCTGCATTCAACGGTGTGATAGAAGGCGGTGGCTCAAACGGTTCAATCGGGCTTACCCCCTTGAGTATATCTTTCGGGCAGTCTCCATTGTGCGTCGGCTGGAGACCCGCCGACAGTTGCACTTTCCCTTGTTGGGCTCGGTGGCGGGCGGGGACCCCCGGGGGATGAATATCTCTACTAATATAATATGGATAAAACCAAAAAACCAAAACTAGCACAGAAACGGCGCATAGACACCGACATTGCACATGACAGTGATTCAGACTGTGAGGAAGCGACGCCTCAGGCGTCGGCCGTATGGCCTCGCTTCCTCATTGTCCATAGCAAGGTGAAGGAGAAACCAGTTACCAAGCTGCATCCTTTTCTGGTGGGGGAGACCCTCAGGAGCCGTGTTGGCAGGCCTGACGCCCAGCGCCTCAGGTCTGGTGACTTGCTGGTGGAGTGCCGTACTCGGGCACACTCCAGCGGGCTACTGGGGCTCTCTTCCATCGGAGACACTCCTGTGGAAGTCACACCCCACAAAACTATGAATTCGTCAAGAGGCGTAATCAAAGATCAAGCTTTGGCAGAACTGTCAGAAGATGAACTTGTAAGGAACCTTAAGTCTCAGGGGGTGACTTGCGTCAGGCGCTTCGCTTCCAAGCGAGGTGGTGGGGAGATCCGTCTCCCTACCATCATCCTGACGTTTGGCACCCCCACCCCTCCTACTACCATCTGGGGAGGTTACTACTCCCTGAGAGTGAAAAAGTACGTCCCTCTTCCCCTCCGGTGCTTTAAGTGCCAAAAGTATGGCCATGGGCAGAAGACATGCCGTCAGGCAGAGGCTTCATGCGCCCGTTGCACTAGGCCCGGACACTCTGCTGAGTCCTGCACAGCCACCCCCCTGTGTGTGAATTGCCAGGGGGCGCATATGGCTTCGGATAAGAAATGCCCTCGTTGGATATCCGAGTGCAAGATTCAGCAGGTGCGTGTGGAGAAGGGGCTGTCCTTTCTGGATGCCAAAAAACTGGTTGAAGGCCCTGGTGCAGCTGCGGCTGCCCCAACCTCTAACACCTCAGTGTATACTTTTAGTGCAGCGGTGGCAGGCAAGCGCCCCACCAAAGACTTTTCATGTCAGACCCCAACTTCTTGGTTGGGGGCGGAGCCTCGGCTCATCTCGCCCCTGGAGAGTAACCCTCCTCCGGTGGTGACAAGGAGCCAGGGAACGCAGAAGGCGGACACTGCCGGTCCGGTTGTGCCGCCTTCTGTTGCCCCTAAGCCTCAGCCCCCACCCAAACCTGTTAGTCGGTCAACTCCAAAGGCTTCTGGCTCTGGTCAGCCTTCTAAGGCCGCTAACTCTAGCGGCAGGAACGCTGCCCAGGACCAGACGTCTAAGAAATCTATGGGACCGCTGTGCGCACGGGCCCAGAAGGGGAACACAGATGTGCCCCTTCAAAACAAATATGCTGCACTGGAGGAGCGGATGGAGGGAGTGGAAGTTGTTGCTGATGCTGCGGCAGGTCCACCCCCTTCCTCTCCGAAGAACCAGAAGAGGCCCGGGAGCTGGCCCCCCTCTGTTTCTTCAACTCCTTCCAAGGTAAAGGAAAAAGGGGGGAAAAACTCCTTACCCCCAGATCAGACTTAATCATGGACTCTTTGCTTCAGTGGAATTGTCGTGGTTTTTGAGCTAACTTTGAGGAATTACGTCTTTTAGTCAAGTTCTATAACCCCTCAGTCATATCTCTTCAGGAGACTTACCTGAAGACTTCTGACCCTGTGTCTTTTAATGGTTTTAATGTTATACATAAAGGCTCTGATTCGGAGAGGCGCTCGGGTGGAGCGGCTCTTCTCATTAGTAGCCAAATTTTATGTAGCCCCGTTAGCATCGACACCTGTCTTCAGGCTGTCGCTGCTCGGGTTACCTTAAAAAAGACCATAACCATATGCAGTATTTACCTGCCACCATCACTGCGGGTCTGTAGCAATGATATTTTTCACTTAGTAGATCAACTGCCCCCTCCCTTTATTCTCATGGGGGATTTTAACGGTCATGCTCACCTTTGGGGTAGTGACCACTATGATGGCAGAGGTCAGATGTTAGAAGATGTTTTTTCTCAACTTAACCTATGTGTCTTTAACGATGGCTCACCTACATACTCTAACTCAGGTTCCGGATCTAGTTCTGTTCTAGACCTCACTGTGTGTGATCCTTCTCTCATGCTGGACTTTGACTGGAAGGTTCACGACGACCTGTGTGGTAGTGACCACTTCCCAGTAGTCCTGTCATCGGTCAGCTGTGAGGAGGATTCGCCGGTGGGGCGCTGGAATCTCAAGAAAGCTAACTGGTCTCTGTTTGCCTCTCTCTGTCAGTCTCGTCTTACAGAGGAGGTGGTCATGTCAGCTGAAGAACCTGTTTTTTGTTTTACTTCTATTTTGTTGGAGGTTGCAGGTGAAACCATCCCTAGAACTTCCACATCACTCCCTCGGAAGCCGAGAGTACCATGGTTCAATGAAGAGTGCCGCAAGGCCCAAACAATGCGCAAATCTGCTCAGCGACGTGCATTTCGTAATCCGTCGCAAGCAAATATTTTAACCTTTAAAAGACAGCGGGCGAAAGCCCGTTATATTTTTAAACGTGAACGTTGTGCTTCCTGGAGACGCTTCGTCTCATCTTTATCTTCTAGGACTCCGTCCCAAAAAGTCTGGAAGGCTGTTCGAAGAATTAGGGGCAGGGGTGGCTAGGCTTCTGTCGGCCATCTTAGAGATGGTGCCAGTTTGGTCACAGATAAAAAGGCTGTGGCCAATTTGCTTGCCTCCACCATTGCCCATAATTCTTCAACAGAGCATTATTCACCTTTCTTCCAGAGAGAGAAGGAGAAGCGAGAATCTTGTGCTTGTGATTTTATATCGGATAACTTGGAAGACTATAATGCCCCTTTTACGTTTTCAGAATTGCAGCAAGCCATGCAGAAATGTACTGACTCTGCTGCTGGATTAGATACCATCCATTATCACCTCATAACACATCTGCCTGAGGATTCACTCCTTGTACTTCTCAAGGCCTTTAACCATATCTGGATAACCGGTCATTTTCCGCCATCTTGGCGCCAGGCTGTGGTTGTGCCAGTTCCCAAGCCGGGTAAGGATCCTTCCGACCCGGGCAACTACCGGCCAATAGCTTTGACATCATGTTTATGTAAAACTATGGAACGCTTGGTCAACGCCCGACTGGTGTGGCATCTTGAGTCACAGGGTCTCATCACAGACCTCCAGTGCGGTTTCCGGCGCTTCCGTAGTACAACTGACCATCTAGTCCGCTTTGAGTCTTTTATCCGAGATGCTTTTGTCAACAAGCAGCATGTCTATGCAATTTTCTTTGATCTTGAAAAGGCATATGACACTACCTGGAAGCATGGTATAATGTCTGATTTGTCGGACATGGGTTTTAAAGGGCATCTGCCCGTTTTTATTCACAATTTTTTGTCCAACAGGTCGTTCCATGTCCGTGTGGGCTCCACCCTCTCCGACTCCTTTGAACAGGAGATGGGTGTCCCGCAGGGCAGTATTCTATCTCCTGTTTTATTTAGCATTAAAATAAATAACATTGTAAAGGCCGTCAAGGATGATTCTGAATGCTCTTTGTTTGTGGACGACTTTGCTTTGTGTGCACGAGGTCGAGGACTTGCGTCCCTTGAGAGGCGCTTGCAGCTGTGCGTTGATCGCATCCAGGGGTGGGTGTCTCTCAATGGATTCAGATTCTCGCCCTCCAAGACAGTCTGTGTGCATTTTACTAACCAGACGAAATTTTTTCCAGAACCTAGCCTGAGCATTGCTGGAGTGCCAATTAAGGTGGCTGAAGAGGCTAAGTTTTTGGGGGTCATCTTTGACAAAAGATTGACCTTCTGCAACCATGTTAACTACCTTAGAACCTCTTGTCGGAAGGCCCTCGACATTCTTCGTGTCGTTGGTCGTACTGACTGGGGTGCAGACCGCATCGTCTTACTTCGACTGTACCGGGCCCTTGTTCGGTCCAAACTGGATTACGGCTCTGTGGTATATGGCTCGGCTTCCAAGTCTGTTCTGCAGCGTCTGAACACAATTCACCATCAAGGTCTGCGCATATGTCTGGGAGCCTTCAGGACATCTCCAGTTCCTAGTCTGTATGCAGAGGCAGGGGAGCCTTCTCTCAGGCTCCGCCGCATCCGCCTCATGCTCAGCTACGTTCTGAAGCTGAAGGCCCATCCAGAAAATCCTGCCTATGATTGTGTTTTTAACCCGTCGTTTGCAGAGATTTACGATGCCCATCCGGGAGCTGTCCGTCCACTTTCCTTCCGTGTCCGACCTCATCTGCAGGCGGCCGGAGTGGACCTGGACAAAGTTTCGGAATCTCTGCAACACGTCACTCCACCCTGGCTACTACCAGTTCCTGACATCTTGCTGGACTTGACTGCCCACAAGAAGGATTGTACTCCACCAGCCATATACCAACAGAGCCTCAATGAACTCCTTTCAATTTTTCCTGGCTATTGTCGTCTTTATACGGATGGGTCCAAGTCTGAGGATGGAAGAGTGGCTGCGGCTGCAGTGTCCTCTCGCCATCCTAGACGCCCATTTAAGCTCCGTCTCCCTGACCATTCCTCTGTATTTAGTGCAGAACTGCAGGCCATTCTGCTAGCACTCAAGCATGCCTATCAGTCTCGGGAAAGGAACTTCCTGATTCTGTCTGACTCTCTTTCTGCCCTGCAGGCCCTTCAGGGCGCGGGAACAGACCATCCACTGCTGGTGCAGATTAGAGAGCTCTACGCGGACTTGATGAAGGAATATTATGACATCATTTTTATTTGGGTCCCAGGCCATGTGGGCATCGAAGGCAACAGAATCGCAGATTCTGCTGCCAACAGTGCCCGCAGTGACCCTGTCCCTGACACACAGACTGTCTATAGTGATTTTAAACCTGTTATTAGTGCGTACATAGCCTGCGAGTGGCAGTCCGAGTGGGACAAAGAGGAAGGGAACAAGCTTTATGAAGCTCTTCCTAAGTTGTCTGACAGTCTACCTTTCCGCTGCGGCAGCCGCCGTGAGGAGACTGTCCTTGCTCGGCTCCACATCGGGCACACATATGTTACGCACTCTTACTTAAACAGGATGAACGTCCATGGTGTTTTGCCTGTGATGAGCAGTTTTCTGTTCGACACTTTTTGCTGTATTGTGCTGACCTAATTGACACCAGATATAAACACTTCACAGCAGACTCCTTGAAGGTTTTGTTCCGGGATGTTCCCCCGGACAAAATCTTCAATTTTTTGAGAGAATGCAATATTTTTAACAAGATCTGAGCATTCATAGACTATGTGAATTTTTTTATTTGCCCTTTTTGAGAGTCTGTAGACGTTTCTTTTCCAGACATGTGCGACATTTTAGCCTGAGATTTTTAATCTATATTTACATCTTGTCTTAAGACCTTGCTTTTAGTCTGGCTGACCAGATTTTTACCCATCCCGCCGTGAGATGGCCTTAGTCGCCTGCTCGGCGTTAAACCCAAATAACTAACTAACTAACTAATCTTCATCTGGCTCTTTGGAGACCTCGGCCTCGCTCCCATCACGATACGGGGTTACCTGTCCATGATTGCGGACACTTACCGTCATCTAGGCCACCCGGACCCTGGCGCATGTAAAGATATGCAGACCTGATGGCACATTTTGGACTGCAGCGTCCGGTTCCCCGCTCTCTGATTCCTCGCTGGGACCTACCCTGGGTCTTGACGTGGCTTAATTCGGACAGATTTGAACCCCTTTCACTGGCTAGCTTCGCGGATGTGACACGGAAGACATGCTTCCTTTTGGCCTTAGCCACGGCGGCCAGGGTAAGCGAACTACACGCTCTGTCAGCGAGTTCTACCTGCCTCCAATTCCGAGCGAATGGTTCTGTACAATTACTCACAGACCAGGCTTTCCTCGCGAAGACCCGGTCTCCTTTGACTGCCCCCCAGGTCATAAATATTCGACCTTTGAAACACGCGACCTTTTCTAAGGAGACGCGCCAGCAGGATCCCGTGCGCGCCTTACGCATTTACATACGCAGATCCAAGCCCGTCCGCCGAGGACGATCACGCCTCTTTCTACCTTTGAACCCCAAAAGAAATGACATAACAGCTCAGACAATATCTTCCTGGCTACGTTGGGTCATTCGGTCCGCCTATCAGGATCTTTCCCCTGACGGGGCGAGGCGGCTCAGGATCCGCGCACACGAGGTTCGGGCCATGGCCACGAGTGTCGCCTTCGATCGCAATTGTGCAGTTCGAGACATCGTGGCAGCAGTGGGCTGGCGGGCAGAGTCAACATTCGCCCGCTTCTACCTCAGGGATCTGTCGGGCCAGCGAGAGAATCTCGCACTGGTGGGGGACATCGCCGCAGTGCAACACTCCCTCCCGGCGCCGGCAGCGCCGTAGGTATGCACTTAGCTAAAATTGTCGGGAGTTTGGCGAATGGGTGTGGGGCTCTGTCGTCTGCCCTTTCGGATGGTATTTGGGCACCCTCCACCTTTTCGCCATTCTTCCAGACAGTAATGTCATCGGTAATGTTTTTGAGGAAACAAATTAATTTTTCTCTAAAATATATTTTTTCGAAAAATACTTACCGATGACATTACTCGAAGGACCCTCCCACCTGCCCCGCTTGCCGCTGGTAAGCTAAGTATCACGACTGATTTGTGATTGGGCCACGTAGTGGACGCCTGATTGGACTGGGACGGGAGGCTACTCTCAGCCCTAATGAGGGTTCCCCGAGTGCCTCCCGGGTGGTGAAGGAACACAACAAGTTCTTAGGCTAAAATTGAGTAAGTAGTAGACACTTCCAGACAGTAATGTCATCGGTAAGTATTTTTCGAAAAAATATATTTTAGAGAAAAATTAATTTTTTTGAAAAATACTTACCGATGACATTACTCGAAGGACCCTCCCACCTGCCCCGCTTGCTAAGTATCACGACTGATTTGTGATTGGGCCACGTAGTGGGTGCCCAGATAGTCTGGGACGGGAGGCTACTCTCAGCCCTAATGAGGGTTCCCCGAGTGCCTCCCGGGTTGTTCTTAGGCTAAAATTGGGTAAGTAGTTGACACTTCCAGACAGTAATGTCATCGGTAAGTATTTTTCGAAAAAATATATTTTAGAGAAAAATTAATTTTTTAGGGGCGGTTTGCAGTACCTCTTTATCTCCATCAAAGCTTTCCTGTGTTTGTTTTTCAGGAGCTGTGTGAGCCGCAGACGTACAAACAGATGTTGCACAAAGACCACTCTGAGGATCTGCGCAAATTCAGGGCCAAGTCCAAGTCGTGGGCAGGGGAGAAAAACAACGGCCGCACAGGCCTCCGGCCACTCAAGCTGTAAATGCGGAGACCTTTGGCCTCCACATGTTGAAGGCATAGATTGTCGTGAACCCCAGCAAAAACTGTGTATCGTGCAGATGGGTGAGGGAACTCTTTCAGAGTAGTTTTGGTCTGGGAACTATGTCAGTTGGGGACTAATACCTGCCGGCAAGAAACGGATTTCCATGAGCCCTCAGTTGCAGGGTCTCATAGGAACATATGACTTTTGCAGATGGTATTGCCTGGCTGACGCAAAAGTCGTATGTTCTTTTGAGACCCAGCAACTGCAGGAGATAAAAAGAATGTATGCTCCTTGCTGGCGGATAATCGGCCCGACTGTCGACGGCACCCTCCAGATTCTTAGTCTGGGCTCTGTCAGTTTTACCTCTTGTTACAAAGACGAAATCCTTCTAGCAAAAAGTACCCGAGGGTAGTTATGGTGTGTGATTTTAGTTAGAGAACCTTTAAAAAAAAGTTGTGGATGTTTTTTTATGTGAAAGGTGGCATGAAATTAGATTAACTCTTCAAACTCCCAGAACTAAATGACTTCCACTCTATAGGATAGAAGTCATTTAGTTCTGGGAGTTCATGTGTACATATGATTTCTTAATTTAATTCTTTTAGTTTAGCATCTTAATTTATTTTTAAATGCATCCATGTCATGAATTTTAAGCAGGTCTTAGAGTGTTTACGTTTAGCGAATTTAGTTTGCATGAGAGATGGATGCTCCAGTTTTACTGTTTCTTCTCTTGGTACTGTACTTTTATTAAAAGGCAAGAAAAATGCACATGATGCGTAATACTTTTAATAAGGGTGCTTACGTTGTTACCAAAAAAGAAAAGTAGCCATGGAGAGGAAGTATTGTTTGGGTTTTTAGCTTCTTCTTCTTCAGCGTTCCCAAGGCGGAGGGTTTTTAGAACTAGTGGTAGGTTATGTTTTCACCGTTACATTTTATTTTTGAATGATATGCTGAAGAGTAAAATTAGAAAAATATAGAAATTGAGCTGGCAGCGCCAGATTTGTTCCTTTCTTTCAGTCTGTCAGAAATTAGATATGCAGTCTTCTTGTCTGCCTGACGAACATAGCTCAATTTCTCGAGGGTTAACCCTTTGGCTGTTACTCATAATTCCACTCGGGCAGAAAAGACGTTTACCTATGCTTCTTTTCTAACAAATGCATGAGTGGGACTTCTCCGGCTACAGCCGGATTTCCGGATTCAAAGCAAAAACAAATTTTTTTTTTTTTTTTTTTCCCCACTTAAAAAGTGCCCCAAAACCCTTGCTTCCGGATTTACCTCTTCTTTTTTTTCAGTCCCACCTATGCAAATGGTATCACAGTTGTAGTCCAGGGGTAGATTAACCCGTTTCACCTCACTGCCACTTTGCCTAAATTGTGGAGGTGTCACCTAACAACTGTGTGCCAGTTGCAGGAGACGGTTCGACCGTGATAATTCAAGGGTAGTGCGAGATTAGCTTTGGTGCTGACAGGCGCCAAGCTAATCTGGCACTACCCTTGAATTATCACGGTTGATCCAACTCCTGCTGTAGGGTGTTGGGGGTAAATTAATGCTCCTTGTTAGCTTTCTTTTCAATGAAACCAATGCTAGCAATTAGTATTAAACTTCTGAGCGGACCAACATCTTGCACTGTGTTCGCTTTGTATTGTTGTGGAGGAACTCACTTTATCATTTATGTCAAAGAATTCAACTGCTTTATACACACAATTGTTCATGTATTGAATTATGGCCTCGTTTGTCTGTGTACCCGCCCTGTATGCTAAAAGAATCTGACCGCCTGTCAAACATCAGATGGCGGGTTTTATTTCATTTCAGCCCGACGGCCCGTATTTCCCCAAATTTGGAGGCGTCATCTAATGACTTATGCGCCAGTTGCAGGAGATGGATTGACCATGATAATTCAAAGGCAGTGCCAGATTAGCTTGGCGCCAACGGGCGCCAAGCTAATTTGGCACTACCCTTGAATTATCATGGTCAACCCATCTCCTGCTGTAGTGTGTCAGGGCTGAATGGGTTAATAAACAGTACATAATTGTTTATGTGGCAAGATAATATGAAGAAAGTTTGCAGCAGTTTTTCCATAATGCTATGCATGCCACCTTATAGCTGGCATAGTTTAAACAGCTTTAGGTAAGATCAATGTCTGATTTGCTTGCCACAGTTTATTATTATTATTTATTATTACACTTTTAACTGAGGTGAAAGTATCATTGTTTTATTTAATGGTTATAGTTTTTATAGTTATTGTAGCATGTCAGAAAATGTATCAGTTGGCATGTTGTCCGACAATGTAACAGTTGGCATGTTGTCCGACAATGTAACAGTTGGCATGTTGTCCGACAATGTAACAGTTGGCATGTTGTCCGACAATGTATCAGTTGGCATGTCTGACAATGTAACAGTTGGCATGTTGTCCGACAATGTATCAGTTGGCATGTTGTCCGACAATGTGTCAGTTGGCATGTCCGACAATGTATCAGTTGGCATGTCCGACAATGTAACAGTTGGCATGTTGCCCGACAATTTAACAGTTGGCATGTTGTCCGACAATGTATCAGTTGGCATGTCCGACAATGTAACAGTTGGCATCTTGTCCGACAATGTAACAGTTGGCATGTTGTCTGACAATGTATCGGTTGGCATGTTGTCTGACAGTATGGGAGAAACAACTTGTGTGAAGGGTCGCAAGATCTTATGCCACCTGACAATTATGAATTTTCAAACCTTAAACAAGTGCTAATCAAGTGCTTTAAATTGCATGGTTGCATTTTTTACTTGTGTGTGATGCATGCACTGATTGTAGAATTTGTGTCCCTTCACTTTCAGAGGATGTACATAACCAGTGCACAAATTGTCATTGCACCGGCGTCGACCTGGTGACTTTTCACTTGGTTATGTACGTGTGGAAACTGTCACAGACTGAAAGAGTAAAAACTATCCTGCATTCATTCGGAATACACCAGTGTGTGAAATAAGTTTGACTAAAATAGTTCAAGGGTAGTGCCAGAATAGCTGGGCGCCTCTAGGCGCCAAGCTATTCTGGCACCACCCTTGAAGTTGAACTAAGGCCATTGGTCTATAGCCTTATAAGTACTATAATGTAGCTTGCACATGGCAGTGTACAAATTTGAAGCTTTTAGCCCTCGGTATGATCTGGGTTAAGAACGCAGACATAATTGGGACCAGCAAGACAAACAGACCCACATAAACCCCCGGTGGCTGCAGGGTCGCCTGAGGGTATGGGTCTCTTGCACTTGTCGTGTTTCTACATCCAGGCAGTGAAGAGGTTAATGTAGTCCTGTTGTATTGATCACGTGGTTAATGTAATCCTGTTGTATTGATCATGTGGTTAATGTAGTCCTGTTGTATTGATCACGTGGTTAATGTAATCCTGTTGTATTGATCACGTGGTTAATGTAGTCCTGTTGTATTGATCACGTGGTTAATGTAATCCTGTTGTATTGATCACGTGGTTAATGTAGTCCTGTTGTATTGATCATGTGGCTTTTGTTTTGCCATCGTTCTCTCTGTGCATTCTTACAAACAACTGTTTTTTGGTGTGTGTTTTATGTTGTGTGGGTTCTTTAGTGTGTACCTCAGTGCTGTCGGTGTGAATGGTGGCAAATAGTGACCTCAAGTGGACGTTTTTGCTGCATTTCAGAAAACATATGTTGATGGCATTTTGTACTCTCTCTCTCTCTCTCTCTCTCTCTCTCTCTCTCTCTCTCTCTCTCTCTCTCTATCTCTTCTAAAATTCAAAGCAGTCTTTGTTATCTTAATATATACGCATTGGCATGAGTGTGTTTCAGTTAGATGTTACGTTTGGTGTGTGTGTGTGTGTGAGTCGAATTGATAGGGTCGAATCAAATTGACAGTCTATTTCAGCTCATTTCATATTGTATGTTTTGTTTCTGATTGTGTGCATCTGCCTAGAATCATGAATGTGTTGGTCATAGAAGATGTTTTTTTTATGACGGCATCATTTTATTTTTGTCACTTGAGCGATAAAAATTAATTGTAAAGTTGACTGTTGTGTGTTCGGGAATTTCTACTCTCACGTCACATCCAAATATTCTGAAAGAAAACTTAATCCATTCAGCCCTGACGCACTACAGCAGGAGATGGATTGACCGTGATAATTCCAGGGTAATGCCAGATTAGCTTGGCACCAACAGGCGCCAAGCTGATCTGGCACTACCCTTGAATTATTATGTTTGATCCATCTACTACAAAAGGTGCATAGTCGTTAGATGACACCTCCAAAATTACGTGCGTGGGACTGAATGAGTTAATGTTTTGAATTCCCACAATTTGTCCTGTGTAAATGCATGTCAGTCCTCTGGTGCACACTGGTACCACTGCTGTCAACAGTGCTGGTGTCATGTCAGTCCTCTGGCGCACGCTGGTACCACTGCTGTCAACAGTGCTGGTGTCATGTCACTCCTCTGGTGCACGCTGGTACCACTGCTGTCAACAGTGCTGGTGTCATGTCGGTCCTCTGGTGCACGCTGGTACCACTGCTGTCAACAGTGCTGGTGTCTGCATGCATGAGAGGGTCAGTCACTCATGATGAGACCAGAATTTTTTTTCCAACATTGACAGATGGGGCTGCAATGAATGGTGTGCTTTGAGATGTGCGAGTGCGAGCGTGGAAAGATTGCGATGATGTATGGGAATCACATTTCAAGTGCTCGGGTGTCAATAGCTATTTGGTGAAAGTAATTCCCGCAAGAATCATCTCGACCAGATTCTCATCTCGGCCAGATTCTCTACGAACACCCAAGGGGTATATCTTGGCATGTACGATGATGTATGACCGATTATAGACATGAACATGATTGAACTACATGTACTTTAACATGGTTGACCTACTTTAACCCCACGGTCACAATTCCCAATGTTGGAGTTGTCACCTGATGACTATGTGCCATAGGCGAGAGATGGATTCACCATGAAAATGTAAGGGTAGTGCCAGATTAGCTTGGCGCCTAATGGCGCCAAGCTAATCTGGCACTACCCTTGAATTACCATGATCGATGAGCAACTGTAGGGCGTTGTGGCCAAAGGGATTAATATGCTTGTGTGTGCAGCCAATGGTACTTGTTTTCAAGAGCAGTGACTGCATGCACAAGATTAAGAACTTTTGACTATGACATGTTGGGAATCACAGTACAGGTATGCTCAGTGCTCTGCGGTAATGATGGTTTCGAAGTTGTTAAATGGATTGTGCATAAGATTCCTGTATCATAGCTCTATTGACAGAGCTCTGGTGCTGTTGAAATCTGCCTTCCCAAATTTATTTGTTATTGTTCAGCTGTGAATGTTTGGATGATGTATTCATCATGTTCTGATCATGTGCACGCCATGGAACATTGGAGTGCACACGTCATCATTTCTGTCCAAAGCATGTTGTGTACAGTGCTGCAGTATTGTAGATAGAAGAAACATCATGCTAAACTACTTTGCAGTCTTCCTAGCACTGTTTGCATAGATTTCGCTATGAGGCAGATACCAACAGAACTGTTTGCAGTAATTGTCAGAATACACACACCTCTTAGACTTGTTCCAGAGTTGGATCAACTGCGGTAGCTCCAGGTTAACGCCTGACCAGCCTGGCACCTTGACAGGTGCCAAGCTAGTCAGGCACTGCTGTTATCACAGTTATTACCTGCTGAACAGATGCTTTTTAAGAGATGTGTGTCTGCAAGTGAAAAAGGAATACTGTTCTTACATGAATCATGTTCAGTTTGTATGATGACTGTGCAGTGTAGCAGGACACAGAACAGCTATTTTACAAAATCTTCATATTCCTCAGCAACAGTCTGTTTATTACACATTCTGTGTTTTCCAGACAAATACATAAATAAATGTCAGTGGTGTCTTTTACTTGCTGTCTCTGTGCTTTGTGTGAGAGTTTGTGAGCAGTTTGGGTGGATGTTTTTTAGCAATGTGTCGAACAAACCTCATTCTCCTGATGTCACCTTACATATATTGAAAGAATTCTGAATACCTGTCCATGCTAAATCGGTTCTATGGCATACAGGTGTCCTTATACACTAAGCATCCCCCAAAAAAAAAAAAAAAAAAAAAAAAAAAAAAAAAACGTTTTAGAGATATCTTTTTAATGACTGAAGATTTTTAAATTCTAACTGCATCACGGGAAAGACTACGCACTTGTGAATAAACTGCATCTTTTTCTGTTGCGTTGCCTTTAAATTACAACCCTTTGAACACGACACGGCCCAAATCGAAAGTTGCATGGTTATATTGGTAACATATTCATGTGAGATGTGTTATTTATCACGCACTGCTCGCGTTCCATCCGGAGCTTCACAAATCTGATTGCATCATTTAAAAGGGAATTCATTTATCTCCAAATGCTGCAAATGATTTTTATTTTGAAAGAAAACTGTTGCTGTTGTGGTCTGAATACGACATGCACCTCCTAGGAAATCACTTGTACCAGTTTCAGACATGTTAATTCGTCAGCCAGTGATTTAAAATCTGATTACTATCGTGAAAAGGTGAATCATTTCTCTTTCTCTCAAATGCAACCAAAAACATTCATTTTGAGTGAGAATTGTGGATTTTATTGCAAGAAAAGCTCGCCTACCCTCGATTCGAAACATTTCAACTGATGGAGCAATTTTCATTTGTTTGTCTCTTCTACGAAGAGAATGCGCACGATTTTTAAGAAATTCAAATCATCAGATGGTTTGGGGAGCATTTCATGAGGAGTTGCAGCTCTAGTGGGGGGGGGGGGGGGTAACTACTTTTTAGTACCCAGGGTCACCCTGGTCAGCCCCACAGGGTGTGTTTTCCCCTTTATTCTGGGGCATGTGTTTCTATCTATCTACCTTTGGTCTATTCACCTGTATTTTCAAAAAAAAGCTCTACCACGCAGGCTTTAGTAAACGCCCACAGACCATGACACTGACCTTTCAAAGTCCTGTAGTGGTGGGCAAGGGGCAAAACGGCAGGTGAAAGATGTCACTGGAAGCCGCAGTCTCAAACCTGCATGCATGCGGTTCTGGATATTGGTCGCCTGATGTTGACCTGGGGATGACAATGTCACTCGGCACACCCTGAACGACCAAGCAGCCTTCTCTAGGGACAGCACTGCTTGCACCACACGGAGAGGGGCCTAGAAAAGGTGGCCTAACCAAAGCTCATCCCCTCGTAACCCCAGTTGGCTAGCCGCGGTCAACGGGCATCTCCTGCGGTCAGAAAATAATAATAATAACTACGGTATTTATAATGCGCTTATAATAATTATAACTCTAAGCGCGCACTTACAACTCGCACACGCATGCGCACGCTTTAGACAATGACTCACGTACCACAAATAGTGAAAATACATTACGACGGTCAGCTTGGGGTGGGGAGTGTAGTGATATAGTGCTAGAACTGTTGAAAGAGGTGAGTTTTGAGGGCGGACTGGAAGGAGGAGAGAGAGTGTTTCTGACGGAGAGTGGGAAGGTGTTCCAGGTGGATGGACCGTAGACGGAGAAGGAGCGGGGGCCGAAAGTGCTGAGTTTGGTGCGGGGGATGAGGAGGCGGAGCGGGAAGGAGTGTAGGGGTGAAATAAGTTGGAGAGATGGGTAGGAGCGTAGTTGTTCAGGGATTTGTAGCAGAGAGACAGAATCTTGTATTGGATGCGTTGGGGGATGGGGTGCCAGTGAAGGAGCTTGAGCAAGGGAGTGATGTGGTCGGATTTTTTCTTTCTGAGGACGAGGCGGGCAGCATTGTTCTCAGGCTGGACGCGCTGAAGAGTGAGAGTGGTAGAGTGAGGAAGGCCGGAAAGGAGAGAGTTGCAGTAGTCGATGCGAGATAAGATGAGAGAGACAGCGAGTTTGGTGGCAGCTTCGGTAGTGAGGTATTTTCTGATCTGACTGATGTGGCGGAGGTGGAAATAACATGCCTGGGCCGTGGCGGAGACGAAGCTGGTCATCGAAAGAGAGGAATCGAGGATAACGCCGAGGTTCTTGACCGAGTCAGAGAGGGAGATGGGGGTGCTGTCGAGTTGAAGGTGGAGAGAAGGGGGGAGCTGGGAAAGTTTCTGGCGAGTGCCTACCAGCATGGCTTCCGTTTTGTCGTCGTTCAGTTTGAGCTAGTTTGCTGTCATCCAGTTTTTCACGTCTTCGTAGCAGTCAGCCGTGCGAGTCAGTAGTGACTGAGTGTTGTCGAGTTTGTCTTTGTCTAGTAGTTGTGAGTCGTCAGCGTAGAGGTGGTGGTGTATGTGGTGAGACTGGATGATGTTGGACAGGGGAGAGGTGTAGAGTGTGAAAAGGACCGGACCCAAGACGGACCCCTGTGGAACGCCGCAGGATAGCCTGACTGGGTTGGAGGAGACGCCGTCGATGATGACTGATTGCTGTCTGTCGGAGAGGTAGGAGAGAAACCAGGAGTGAGCAGAGTCAGTGATGCCAAAGGAGTGGTGAAGGCGATGGAGGAGGATAGAGTGGTCTATGGTGTCGAAGGCGGCAGAGAGATCGAGTAGCGTAAGAAGGGAGATGTTGCCCGAGTCGGTGGAGATAAGCAGTTCGTCTAGGATACGTAGAAGGGCTGTTTCAGTGCTGTGATGTTTGCGATAGGCAGACTGGAAGGGACTGAAGAGGTTGTTGTCGGCGAGGTGGAGGTTGAGCTGGTTGAGGACAACCTTCTCAAGAAGCTTGGACAGGAAAGAGAGATTGGAGACTGGGCGGTAGTTCTTGAGATCGTTTGGGTCGAGGTTGTGTTTTTTTAGGAGAGGACGGACAATGGCGGACTTGAAGATATCGGGGACGGAGCCATTTTCTAGAGATGTGTTGATGATGTCGGTGATGAAGGGCAAAAGTTTTGGAAGGCCGTCCCGGTAGAGAGAAGCTGGGAGGGGGTCTAGTTCGCAGGTTTTGAAAGTCATGGACTTTATGGTCTTCAGGACTTCATCCTGAGAGACGGGGCGGAAGGACGAGAGGGGAGTGCCGGAAAAGGGGGGGTCAGGAAGGCAAGGCGGAGAAGGCAGTGTCGAGTGTGTTGCGCAGAGTTTGGATTTTGTCGGAGAAATAGGTGGAAAAAGCGGACGGGAGTTCTTCTTTGCTGTGTGTGTTGGGAAGAGGATAGTCTTTAGAAGTGCCTAGGAGTGTGTTTATGGTAGCGTAGAGGGTTTTGGATGAAGTGGATTCCAGGATTTTGTTTTGAAGATGTTTACGTTTGGAGTCGGAGATCATTCTGCAGACTTTATGGTGAGGTCGGATGAACGCCAGCGGCGTTCCGCTTGTAGGCGCTCGCGCTTTGCATGAGATATGTCGTCAGTGAGCCAGGGGGAGGGGAGTCGGTTGGGTATGGAGCAGGTGGTGACAGGGGCGTAGATGTCTAGAAGTTTTCGAAGGGAGGAATCGAAATGGGATGCAAGATCAGGAGAGGCGGCGGGGTCCAAGAGAAGGTCAACAGCTTCGTCGAAGAAGCTCTCTCGGTTGACAGATTTTAGTTTGCGACGAGAGACAAAGAGCTTGTTTTTTTTTTCGGAGAAGGTAGGTTGAGGGCGACGAGAATAGCAAGGTGGTCAGAGGGAAGCACAGAAGAGGTGTCAGAGTCGAGGAAGAGTTGATCGGAGGTGCGGGTGATGATCCAGTCGAGGGTGTGGCCAAGTCGGTGGGTGGGTTTAGTGATGTGTTGTGTAAGATTGTGGTTTAAAAGTGACGTGCAAAGGCGTTTTGTGTCAGGGTGGTCGGGTTTGTGGAAGTTGAAGTCGCCAAGAAGGATGTGTTTTCCGGGTAGTGTGCTGTAGTGGTCGAGGAGGAGGTCGAACTCGGTGAGGAACATAGAGTTTGTGAGTTTGTTTTGAGAGCTTGGAGGGGGGCGATATATACATGAGAAGATGAGGGACTGGCCAGGGAGTGTTGCTACGGGCTCGACAAATTCAAAGGAGGGATGAGCATAAGGTAGAGACTGAGAGAAGGAGAAGTGAGCAGAAAGAAGCACGCGGGAAGGAGGACAGGCGGTAGCCGCTCGGAGTGACGCTGGCGATGATGGGTTCATCGCCAGCTGAGCGGAGCCACGTTTCGGTGATCACGACAACATCTAGGTCATTGTCTAGAATGAAATCTGAAATCACGTCGGCTTTGCCATCTTTGCAGACAGACTGTGCATTGAACAGACACAGTTTTAGGTTGGATGAGCCAGAAGAGGAAGAGGGAGAATAAACGGCCGAAGAAGAGGACAAAGGAAGAGGAGGGTGGGGAGGGGGGGAAAGAGGATGGAGGGGGAAGGAGGGGGAGAGTGGGGAGGAGGAAAAGACGAGGAAGAAGAACTGGGCAAGAAAGAGGATGCGAGAGGAGGGGAGGGGGGAGGTGAGGAAGATGAGTAGGAAAAGCTGAGGTAGGGGGAGGGCGAAGGGGATAAGAAAGGGGGGAGAGGGGACGAGGAGGAAAAAGTAGGTGAAGGAGGAAGGGGGAGGAGGGCGGGGTGGGAGGGGGCGGCCGAGGAGAGCGAGGAGCGGTAGATGAGGAAGAGAGGAAAAGAAATTGGAGAAGAAGGAAGGGAGGTGAGAAATCGAGGAGGCGGAAGGGGTGGAAGGGCATAGGAAAAGGGGAAGAAGTGTGTCCCGCCTTTTGCTAATTCCGCCCCTGCGGCCTCTCTTTCGCGATCGGATGCTGCGTAAGGCATCTGCAACACTGTCAGCGGAACCGGCGTCGCAGTAGGTGGCGTGGCGACGTAGAGATAGCAGTTGTTGGCGTGTGTATCTGATGAGCATGATTGTTTGTGAGGACAAGAAAGAGGAAGACGAGAAGAGGGTTCAGTAGGGTGTGTGTGTGTGTGTGTGTGTGTGTGTGTGAGTAAGTGTGTGTGTGTGTGTGCCGGTGTGTGTGTGCCGGTGTGTGTGTGTGAGCGATGTGATAGGAGAGCGACCTGATTTCCGGTCGGTCAGCGGCGAGATCGTGCAATGGCGCCGAAAGTGGGGAGGGCGAGATGTCGACGGGAGAGCACACGTAAACCTATAGAACGGTAGGAACACGAACGAGTTTACAACAACCAAGCGGCAGATGCAACAACGGGTGGCAAACAGACTCACACAGTAAACACTTTACACACTAGCATGCAGCACATGAAAACAGGGCGGCGGAGAGACCCGGCGAAAACCCACGCTGCGGAAGAAGCAAAATGGCAACGTAAACAAAATCAAATGACAGACACAATTCAATACGATACCACTCAAACAGCAACCAGATCCGATGAAACACAAGCATACAATCCTCATCAGCGCACTCTTATACGATACTCAGCAGACTTTCAGCACACGAAACACAGTACATCCAACGAAAAACCACAAAAACACTGGGAGCGAAAAACACGTGGTAGGTCGCACAAACAAGATGGCCCCCGTAAACAAGAAAAAACAACGGATCCACTCTCATGATGACCACGACCGGACTCAACGTAGCATGCTGGAACATCCGAACCATGCTCGACACATCAGACAGCGGACGACCTGAACGTCACTCTGCCCTCATTGCCCATGAATTGCGGAGGTTAAACATCGACATCGCTGTGCTCAGCGAAGTACGCCTCCCGGAGGAAGGCAGCCTCCAAGAACTCTGCGCTGGCTACACCCTCTACTGGTCAGGCAGGCCTGCATCAGAAAGACGGCTCTCAGGCGTGGGCTTCATGGTCAAGACCCCCATTGCGACTAAGCTGGAAAACCTACCAACGGGTCACTCCGACCGCATCATGTCCATGCGCCTCCCACTGAGACACCAGCAATACGTCACCCCTCTCAGTGTGTACTCCCCAACCCTCCTGGCAGAACCTGCAGAAAAAGACAAGTTCTACTCTGACCTGCGCAGCCTCCTACAGAGCATCCCTGTAGACGACAAAGTCATCATCCTTGGCGACTTCAACGCCAGAGTGGGCCAAGACTCTGAAGCCTGGAAAGGAGTCCTCGGCAAGCATGGCGTTGGGAACTGCAATGACAATGGCCGCCTACTGTTGGAGTTCTGTGCAGAGCAGCAACTTGTCATCACCAACACTACTTTCCAGCAAAAGGACATTCGAAAGACCACCTGGATGCATCCTCGCTCTAAGCACTGGCACCTTATCGACTATGTCCTAGTGCGTCAGAGGGACCACAGTGATGTCCTCCTCACCAGAGTGATGCCCAGTGCAGAGTGCCACACTGACCACCGCCATGTCCGCTGCAAACTCAGGCTCCGCCTCAAGCTGAAACCCAAGAAAGGCCCCCCCCCCCCCCCCCCCCAAGAAAAAGATTGATGTTGCCAGCCTTCAGCGTGACGACAAGAAAGCTGCCCTTCAGACAGATTTACAGCGCATGCTCAAAGACACAGTTGATCCAGCAGACTCCTCCCCTGAAACACTCTGGGAACAACTGAAAACTGCTATTGTAAAATCTTCTGTGGAAGTCTTGGTTTTTGTTAGAAAGAGGAACAAAGACCGGTTTGACGAAAACGACGTAGAGATCCAGGAACTTCTAGCAAAAAAAAAAAAAGAGCCGCCCACCAGGCCCACCTAGCCCAGCCTTCCTGCCCTGTGAAGAAGTCTGCCTTCCACCTCATCTGCAGCAGTCTCCAGCACAAGCTTAGAGAGCTCCAGAACGAGTGGTGGTCCAGATTCGCACAGAGGACCCAGCTTTGCGCTGACAACGGTGACTACAGGGGCTTCTACGAAGCACTGAAAGCAGTGTATGGCCCCAGGCACCTGGTACAAAGTCCCCTGCGAAGCGCTGATGGACAGGCACTCCTCACAGATAATACTTCCATCTTGAATACTTTCAGGATCTCTTCAGCGCTGAGTGCACTGTTCAAGAAACAGTCATCCTCCAAATCCCACAACTCCCACTAAAGGTTGAATTGGACGAACCGCCCATCGCCGAAGAGACCCTCACAGCCATCCACCAGCTCAAGAGTGGCAAAGCAGCAGGCATTGACGGAATCCCGCCAGATATCTGGAAACATGGAGGCCCAGCACTGCACAACAAGCTCCACGACCACTTTCTCTGCTGCTGGGAGAAAGGAACACTACCAAAGGATCTCCGTGATGCAGTCATCATCACCCTGTACAAGAACAAGGGAGAGAAGTCTGCCTGCTCTAATTATCGTGGAATTAACCTGCTGTCCATTGCCGGGAAAATTCTCGCAAGGCTGTTCCTGAATCGGCTGGTACCTGCCATCGCTGAAGACCACCTCCCAGAGGGCCAGTGCGGCTTCAGAGCCAACAGGAGTACCATCGACATGGTCTTTGTGCTGAGACAGCTTCATGAGAAGTGCCGCGAGCAGAACAAAGGGCTGTACGTAACGTTTGTCGACCTAACAAAAGCGTTTGACACTGTGAGCAGGCAAGGCATGTGGCAGATCCTGGAGCGACTTGGCTGTCCCCCAAAATTCCTCAGCATGATGGTCCAGCTCCACGAGGACCAGCAAGGCCAGGTCAGACTCAACAGTGACCTCTGAGAACCATTCCCCATTCTCAACGGCGTGAAGCAGGGCTGCATGCTGGCACCGACCCTCTTCACCACCTTCTTTAGCATGATGTTGAAGCAGGCCACAGTGGACCTCGACGATGACGACGCAGTGTACATCAGGTATCGTCTCGATGGCAGCCTGTTCAACCTCAGACGACTGCAGGCCCACACCAAAACCCTAGACCGACTGATTCGTGAGCTGCTCTTTGCTGATGACGCTGCCCTCGTTGCACACACAGAGAGAGCCTTGCAGCGCATCACGTCCTGCTTCGCAGATGCTGCCCAGCTCTTTGGACTCGAGGTCAGTCTGAAAAAGACAGAGGTCCTTCATCAGCCGGCACCCAAGTAAGAGCATCGCCCTCCCCACATCACCATCGGCGAGTCCGATCTGAAGTCTGTACATCAGTTTACCTACCTTGGCTGCGTCATCACATCAGACGCCAAGCTGGACCAAGGAGCTGGACAACAGGCTGGCAAAAGCGAACAGTGCTTTCGGGCGACTATTCAAGCGGGTGTGGCACAATCAACAGCTGAAAAAAAGGCACCAAGATCAGCGTGTACAGAGCTGTCGTCTTCACCACCCTGCTGTATGGTTCCGAGTCCTGGGCCTTCTACCGCAGCCAACTACGACTCCTCGAACGCGTTCACCAGCGCTGCCTGCGTACCATCCTCAGCATTCACTGGAGTGACTATGTCACCAACGTCGAGGTCCTTGAACAGGCGGAAACTGTGAGCATCGAGGCATTGCGGGGCTGCTGCGGACACAGCTTCGCTGGGCGGGGCACGTCTCCAGGATGGAGGATCAACGCCTACCCAAGATCACTCTGTTCGGCGAGCTCGCCACTGGACACCGAGGCAGAGGGGCACCAAAGAAGAGATACAAAGACGGTCTCAAGAAGTCACTTAGTGCCTGGCAAATCGACCACCGCCAGTGGTCTTCGCTTGCTGCGGACTGCGACACCTGGCGCTCCACCATTTACAAGGCAGCCGTCTCCTTTGAGGACTCTCGCAGAGCTAACCTTAAGGACAAGCGGCTTAGGAGAAAAAAACAGAGTTCTCGTAACTCAGAACCCTGACCAGACCTTCCCCTGCAGCCACTGCGGTCGAACCTGCTTGTCCCGAATTGGCCTTTGCAGCCACGAACATGCCTGCAGATGACGTGGGAAAGCCCTATAGAATCTTTGTTCGCAAAGTCAAGCCAAGAGGGGGGGGGGGGTAACTACTTTTTAGTTCCCAGGGTCACCCTGGTCAGCCCCACAGGGTGAGTTTTCCCTTTACTCTGGGGCATGTGTTTCTATCTACCTTTGGTCCATTCACCTGTACTTTTTCAATTTTTAAACCCTCCCTACTGTCTGCGCTGCCTGTAGCTCTTGATATTGGATGTGTGTTGCTAAATGGTCTTAGCTTTATTTAGGCCCCATGTCGTAGGTTTATTTAACGTATTGGACCGGCTGGCGACATACATTCAATATTCTGTTTAGTTTTTTTTTTTTTTTTTTTTTTTTTTTTTTTTTTTTTTTTTTTTTTTTTTTACAAGCAGTGCAGGCACGTCCTGAGAAAGTCTTGTTGCTGTCAGGACGTTAAGGAATGTACAATCAATCAATCCTTCTATTTTACTCCAGGCAGTTCCCAGTCTCTTGATGTCTGCTTGGAGGTCTCGACGCCAGGTGTTTCTCGGCCTGCCTCTTTTCCTCTTTCCCTGGGGGTTCCATGACAATGCCTGCCTAGTGATACTGGAAGCTGGCTTTCTCAGACTGTGACCAATCCATCCCCATCTTCTTCGCCCAATTTCATTCTCTGC
Source organism: Semisulcospira habei (assembly GCA_036245525.1). Lineage (NCBI taxonomy): Eukaryota > Metazoa > Mollusca > Gastropoda > Semisulcospiridae > Semisulcospira > Semisulcospira habei. The sequence goes on along the minus strand of BTPG01000002.1, from coordinate 280,345,525 downwards.
TGTTATCTGCTCTGTTCTCTTCCAGAGTATGACGTTGCTGATCTTCTCTGGCCAGTGAATTTTCACGATTCTTCTAAGGCAACTGTTTATGAAGATCTGTACTCTGTTGACTGTGGTTTTTGTCAACCTCCAAGTCTCTGCTTCATATAGGAGAACTGCTATTACGTGTGAGTTGAAAATCCGGACTTTGATGTGTTGTGACAGCTCTCTGGAACTCCACACTTTTTTCAACTGGAGAAAGGCTGCTCTGGATTTACCGATTCGTGCTCTGACATCAGCATCAGTGCCGCCTTTTCTAGTTGTCGATGATGCTCCCGAGATAGGTGAAGGACTCCAACTGGGTGCCAGCAAGCAAAACTGGTTCTTCCCTGGTTGCGTTCTTCAAAAATGCCACTGCTCTTCTGATCTCTTCCTGGCTGGGTCTGTCATAGCTAATGGGTAGGTCAGTCTCTGCTGGCTGGATGTCTGGGGGGTCGGATGGGCTGGGTCTGTTCAGTAACTCTTCAAAATACTCGGCCCATCTGTCGATTTGGCAGGTCTGCTCTGTCTGCAATAGGCTTGCCGTCTTTGTCTTTTACTGGTCTTTCTGTATGGCCATACTTGCCCGACAATCTTCTGGTAATGTCGTAGAGCTGTTTCATGTTGCTGATGCCTGCTGCCTTTTCTGCCTCTGCTGCCAGGCTGTCTGTGTAGGCCCTCTTGTCTGCCCTGATACTCCTCTTCACCTCGCGGTTGGCTTCCGAGTATTCCTCCTGTCTCCTGTGCCCTTGCCTTGGCTGCTGTCGTGCGACTGTTGTTGACAACTGCTTTCTTCTATTTCCTCACTTCTATCTTCTTCAAGGTCTGTGCCGACAGCCAGCCCTTGTGATGTTGTTTCCTGAACCCTACAGTGTCTTTGCAGGTTGAGTTCAGCGCCTCTCTAACTGCCTTCCACTGCTGCTCTGTGGTGACCGCCTCCTCTTCGTTTACTAGCTCCTGTAGCGCTTGAAACCGGTTGGACAGCACCAGTCTGAACTCTTCTCTCACTCCAGTCTCTCTCAGGAGGCTTACATTATAGCGCTGTCTTCTTATTGTCTCTGCGCGGCTTTTCTTTAACTTGAGCTTTATTCTTAAGGTAAGCAGATGGTGGTCTGAGGCGACATCTGCTCCCCTCCTCACTCGAACATCTTGGAGGGATCTTCTAACTTTCTTGCTAATGCAGGTATGGTCTATTTGGTTGTCTGTAGTATGGTCAGGTGAGACCCAAGTTTCTTTGTGTATTCTTCTGTGTGGGAAGATGCTGCCTTCAATGACAAGTCTGTTTAGAGCACAAAGATCTACAAACCTCTCCTCATTCTCACTCATCTCCCCTAGTCCCTGTCTCCCCATCAGCTCTTCGTATCCGGTGTTGTCCTCCCCTTTTTTTGGCATTAAAATCGCCTATGACGATGGTGATGTCTCGCTCCGTACATATGTCCACAGCACTCTGGAGTCGGTCGTAGAACTCTTGTTTCTCTTCCTCGTCACTGTCATTAGTGGGCGCATAACACTGGATGACGTTTAGCGCACTTAATCGTTTTCCTGGTTCTAAAGGCTGCTGTGATAATTCTTGGCCCAAGAGGTTCCCAGCCCATCAGCGCTCTATGTGCCACTGGTGACAGCATGAACACCTTCTGTATGGGGGGCATTCTCGTCTTCAGTCTGAATACAGAATCATCTCCCCACTTAACAGCCTTTTTTTGCCCAGACTGCGTCCATCTGCCTCGCGCTGGGACCATATGGCGTTGAGGCGCGTCCCCTGGGTGGTGGATAGGGGGTCCCTCGTGAGAGGGGTGCACCGAATGAAATAAGGTGCCGTGAACCAACATGGTCTAAGGGAAGGTGACCCCGACAGAAAACCCCTGGTCCTCCTAGTAAAGGGGTTGGGCGTGGGGGTAGCTTCCCCACCCTGCAAAAAAGGAAATAGCTACAAAAACGCCGACGAAAAGACTAACAGTAATTCCTTTCCTGGAGGGGGAAGGTTCTTCTACCAGAAGACTTATGACGTGCTGTGGTGAAAGCCGGAAGTCTTCGGAAGCCACAGGACCGAGCCGCCTCTCTCTATCCAGTGATGCAACCATGGGCACATGGAACGTCAAGACCATGTACCAGAGCGGCAAGGCCGCCCAGATAGCAGCGGAAATGCAAAAGTACAACCTTTCCCTGCTAGGTATCAGTGAAGCCAGATGGACGCAGTCTGGCCAGAAAAGGCTGTTAAGTGGGGAGATGATTCTGTATTCAGGTCATGAAGAAGAGAATGCCCCCCCATACAGAAGGTGTAGCATTCATGCTGTCACCAGTGGCACAGAGAGCGCTGATGGGCTGGGAACCTCTTGGGTCAAGAATTATCACAGCAGCCTTTAGAACCAAGAAAAAGCTCAAGCTGAACGTCATCCAGTGTTATGCGCCCACTAATGACAGTGACGAGGAAGAGAAACAAGAGTTCTACGACCGACTCCAGAGTGCCTTGGACAAATTTGCGGAGCGAGACATCACCATCGTCATGGGCGATTTTAATGCCAAAATAGGGGAGGACAACACCGGATACGAAGAGGTGATGGGGAGACAGGGACTAGGTTCGGAGATGAGTGAGAACGGGGAGAGGTTTGTAGACTTTTGTGCTCTAAACAGACTTGTCATTGGAGGCAGCATCTTCCCACACAGAAGAATACACAAAGCAACTTGGGTCTCACCTGACCAAAAAAACAGAGAACCAAATAGACCATATCTGCATTAGCAAGAAATGTAGAAGATCCCTTCAAGATGTTCGAGTGAGGAGGGGAGCAGATGTCGCCTCCGACCACCATCCGCTTACCTTAAGAATGAAGCTCAAGCTAAAGAAAAGCCGCACAGAGACAACAAGAAGACAGCGCTATAATGTAGGCCTCCTGAGAGAAACTGGAGTTAGAGAAGAGTTCAAACTGGTGCTGTCCAACCGGTTTCAAGCGTACAGGAGCTAGTAAATGAAGAGGAGGCGGTCACCACAGAGCAGCAATGGAAGGCAGTTAGAGAGGCACTGAACTCAACCTGCAAAGACACTGTAGGGTTCAGGAAACACCATCACAAGGACTGGCTGTCGGCACAGACCTTGAAGAAGATAGAAGTGAGGAAGCAGAAGAAAGCAGTTGTCAACAACAGTCGCACGAGAGCAGCCAAAGTAAGGGCACAGGGGGAATACTGGGAAAAAACCGCGAGGTGAAGAGGAGTATCAGGGCAGACAAGAGGGCCTACACAGACAGCCTGGCAGCAGAGGCAGGAAAGGCAGCAGACAGCGGCAACATGAAACAGCTCTACGACATTACCAGAAGATTGTCAGGCAAGTATGGCCATACAGAAAGACCAGTAAAAGACAAAGAAGGCAAGCCTATTGCAGATAGAGCAGACCAACTCGACAGATGGGCCGAGTATTTTGAAGAGTTACTGAACAGACCTAGCCCACCCGACCCCCCAGACATCCAGCCGGCAGAGACCGACCTACCCATCAGCTGTGACAGACCCAGCCGGGAAGATATCAGAAGAACAGTGGCATTCTTGAAGAACGGCAAAGCAGCAGGCCCAGATGGCATCCCAACGGAGTCTCTGAAAGCAGACCTAGAGTTTGTTTGGAAAGATCTGAGAAGAGGAGGTGATGCCGGCTGACTGGAAGGAGGGGTACCTAATCAAGCTTCCCAAGAAAGGCGACCTCAGCAAGTGTTCCAACTACAGAGGAATCACCTTGCTGTCAGTACCAGGAAAGGTCTTCAACAGGATCATCCTGGAGAGAATGAAGAGCTCCGTTGACCCCCAGCTGAGAGACCAACAAGCAGGATTCAGGAAGAACCGATCATGTACAGACCAGATCGCCACTCTCCGCATCATCGTGGAACAGTCTCTGGAGTGGAGCTCCCCGCTGTACGTCAACTTTGTGGATTACGAGAAAGCATTTGACAGTGTGGACCGAGAGACTCTGTGGAAACTCCTACGACACTACGTGTACCCATAAAGCTCGTCCGCCTGATCAAGAGCAGCTACGATGGCATGACATGTCGCGTGATCCACGAAGGGCAGTTCACCAGGGAGCTCCAGGTCAGAACTGGTGTCAGGCAGGGGTGTCTGCTGTCTCTGTTCCTCTTCCTACTGGTCATAGACTGGGTCATGAAGAGGACCACAGAGCACAGACGAAGTGGAATACAGTGGACACTGTGGCGGACACAGCTTGACGACCTCGATTTTGCAGACGACTTGGCATTACTGTCCCACACTCATCAACAAATGCAGGACAAGACCACGAGGCTTGCTGACATCTCGTCCCAAGTGGGCCTCACCATTCACAAACAGAAAACAAAGACAATGAGGCTGAACGCAACCAGGGAAGAACCAGTCTTGCTTGCTGGCACCCCGTTGGAGGAGGTGGAGTCCTTCACCTATCTCGGGAGCATCATAGACAAAAAAGGCGGCACTGATGCAGATGTCAGAGCACGAGTCGGTAAAGCCAGAGCAGCCTTTCTCCAGTTGAAAAAAGTGTGGAGTTCCAGAGAGCTGTCACAACACACCAAAGTCCGGATTTTCAACTCCAATGTAAAAGCAGTTCTCCTATATGGAGCAGAGACTTGGAGATTGACAAAAACCACAGTCAACAGAGTACAGACCTTCATAAACAGTTGCCTTAGAAGAATTTTGAAAATCCACTGGCCAGAGAAGATCAGCAACGTCAGACTCTGGGAGAGAACAGAGCAGATAACAGTAGAGAATGAAATTGGGCGAAGAAGATGGGGATGGATCGGTCACAGTCTGAGAAAGCCAGCTTCCAGTATCACTAGGCAGGCATTGTCATGGAACCCCCAGGGAAAGAGGAAAAGAGGTAGGCCGAGAAACTCCTGGCGTCGAGACCTCCAAGCAGACATCAAGAGACTGGGAACCACCTGGAGTAGAATCGAAGGAGAAGCACAGGACAGGAGTCGTTGGAGGTCTCTCGTCGACGGCCTATACCCGGGTAGGGGTGACAGGCGTAAGTAAGTAAGTAAGCGTCCATCTGGCTTCACTGATACCTAGCAGGGAAAGGCTGTACGTTTGCATTTCCGCTGCTAGATGGGCGGCCTTGCCGCTCTGGTACATGGTCTTGACATTCCATGTGCCCATGATTGTGTCCCTGGATAGAGTGAGGCGGCTCGGTCTTGTGGCTTCCGAAGACTTCCGGCTTTCACCACACGACGTCATAAATCTTCTGGTAGAAGAATCTTCCTCCTCCAGGAAAGGAATTGCTGTTTGTCTATTCGTCGGCGTTTCTGTAACTATTTCTGTATTTGCAGGGTGGCGAAGCTACCCCCACGCCCAACCCCCCTGCTAGGAGGACTTTTATGTTTTTGTTTGTCGGGGTCTCCTTCCCTTAGATCATGTTGGTTCACGGCACCTTATTTCATTCGGTGCACCCCTCTCGCGAGGGACCCCCTAACCCCAGGGGACGCGCCTCAACGCCATATGGTCCCAGCGCGAGGGAGCAGAGACTTGGAGGTTGACCAAAAAAAAAAAAAAAAAAAAAAAAAAAAAACAGTCAACATAGTACAGACCTTCACAAACAGTTGTCTTAGAAGAATCTTGAAAATCTACTGGCCAGAGGAAGATCAGCAACATCAGACTCTGGGAGAGAACACGGCAGAGAATGAAATTGGGCAAAGAAGATGGGGATGGATTGGTCACAGTCTGAGAAAGCCAGTTTCCAGTATCACTAAGCAGGCATTGTCATGGAACCCGCAGGGAAAGAGGAAAAGAGGCAGGCCAAGAAACACCTGGCGTCGAGACCTCCAAGCAGACATCAAGAGACTGGGCGGAACCACCTGGAGTAAAATCGAAGGAGAAGCACAGGACGGGAGTCGTTAGAGGTCTCTCGTCGACGGCCTATACCCTGGGAGGGTAACAGGCGTAAGTTGAGTGCGTGTTTGTGTGTGCGTGTTTCGGTTTGTGTGTGCTATTGTGTGTGTGTGTGGGGGGGGGGGATAGGGGGGGGGGGGGGGCAGGGCAGGTATCGAAGGTGAGATGTAGTGCATCGCTTATGAACGATAAGTTCCAGCAGGTAACTTGAAATAGCACATTTTTCACAGTCTTCTTGAGTGCGTGTTTGTTTGTGTGTGCTAGTGTGTCCGTTTGCTAACGTGTGTGTTACTAAAACAAAAACAGTAAAGGCACACACGCGCGCACGCACACACACGCATACGGACTCTATGAGCCGGTAAAAAAAAAAAAGTGTGTTATTTGAAGTTAAACACCTATCTCAGTATCTATCTATATCCCGTAGTCTTCCCGACCGTCCGGGCACCACTGCTGACTTGGCAACCAGCTCCCTCCATTCCTCTCTGTTCTCTGCCATTCAGTTAGCGTACTTCCCAGCTGCAGTCCTGTCCACTCTGAGATTAATCAGTTAAACACACAGAGAAGTAAACTTCTGAGATCATAAGCGAGGTACTACATCTCGTCTTTGACACCCTCCCTTCCCCCTCCGGCCACCCCATTCCTCCCTGCGGTTGAACTGAATATCATTTTCTGCATCGGTGTTGACTCTATGCACTGTTTTTCAGAATGTGTGGCTTCATAAGAGTTATTGCTACTCTTATTTCCCGTGTGTTTTTTTTTTTTTTGTCTTTTTTTCCTGCTGTTTTTGATGGTGGTTATGTTCGTAAGTGTAATGGTGTTTGTACAATAAAGAAACAACACAAGTAAACAAGTAACTCGTCGACTAATCACACGAACATGAAGCAATAAAGCAGTTACACACACGTTAGCACTCGTGCACTTGCACGCCGCACGTCCTTACGGTGCGCACGCACACGCACACACACACACCGACTCGAGAAGACGGTGAAAATGTCTGTTATTGATGATGAAAGAAAATGAGGTCATACACATCTCACCCCCCCCCCCCTCCTCCGTCTCCCTGCTCCTCCCCCCCCCCTGCCCCCCTCCAATCCCCTCCCCCCCCCCCCCCATATGTGGTACAACTTATTATGCTGTGTCATGAGAATGACTGCCGCAGTAAAAACGCCTCATGAAACGTTCTCAGCCATCTGGTGATTTGAATTCCTCAGAAATAAAATGTTTGCATTTGCCTCCCTCTTAGAAGAGACCGACGAAACGTGATGTTTTGATTCGGGAAATGGGGGGGGGGGGGGGGGGGGGGGTAAGTGTCGGCTTTTGCTGCGTTAAAATCCACAATTATCGCTTAAAATTAATGTTCTCGGTTGCATTTGACAGACAAATAATCCTTCTCACGACATTACTCGGAATTTAAATCACTAGCCTGCAAATGAGAGATATGCGTCTGAAACCGGTACAAATGATGTTATTGTGGCGTACTGCATTCAGACCACAACAGCAACAGTTTTCTTTCACAATAAAATTATTTGCAGCATTATGAGATAACTGACTGCTCTTTCAACTGACTGACTAGTTAAAGTTTATTGTCCCACTGGCACTGAAGTGATCGGGGACGCTCTTTCAAATCAGATTTACAAAGGTCCGGATGAAATGTGAGCAGAGCTTGATAAACAACGCGTCTCACCTCAGTGAAAATGTTACCTTGCAACTTTCAATTTTGGGAACTTACAGGTAACGCAACAGGAAAAGATACAGTTTGTTGCATTGTATCCATAAGTGTATAAATCTTTTCGTGTTGCAGACAGAATTGTAAAATCTTCAGGCATTAATAAAGACATCGTCTCCAAAACTTTGTACATTTATTTTGGACGCGTAGTCAGTGTGTACGTTGGTTGGGGATAGTCAGAACTGAGGCAATGTACCTTTAACTCATTCTGCTCCAGGACCGAAAGCCGCAAATTTTGAAGTTGCCCCCTCAGTTGAACAACTTTGATGTATTACATTTCTGGAAACAGATCGAGCGTGATAGTTCAAGGGTTGTGCCAGAATAGCTTGGCGCCTATGGGCGCCAAGCTATTCTGGCACAACCCTTGAACTATCATGCTCGATCCACGTCTTGCCGTGGCCGTGTCTTAATTGAATGAGTTAATCCGGCTGACCATGTAGCTGCACCATTTAAGAACGGCAAACGCTCACCTGTCTAAATATAACCCTTCCACTGCCCGAAAAATGCAAGCCACCACCCAACTGCAAGAGGCAAAGTCCTTCCTAAGCCCCCACAAATGATGGGGTTCATGACTGACAGAATTAGTATCTGTGTGGAATCTACCCTGTGTTTTTAGGGGGAAGGTTAACTCATTCGGCTCCAGGACCGAAATCCGCAAATTTTGAAGTTGCCCCCTGAAGACTGTATTACACTTCTGGAAACAGACCGAGCGTGGTAGTTCAAGGCGCCAATAGGCGCCAAGCTATTCTGGCACAACCCTTGAACTATCACGCTCGATCCACGTCTTGCCGTGGCGTGTCGGAGTTGAACTATACTAATGGTCAAAACTTAAGGGCCACCCCACTTTATTGTGTCATTGTTTATCGTCGCAAGTAAACTAATAAAATACAATGTTCTTTCGATCCAAATGGGTTAAAAGGTGACCTTGGAGAGTCCACTGTACAGGGAACAATAGACAACAATTCATCAATTTCCACGAACGTGTCAAATGCACTTGAAACATCATCAGTTTTTGTGAAAAGCTGTGCGATATTGGCAAGCGTACCAAAGGCAGGCAGGTGAAAAAACTCGGTAAAGTCGTAATGCACGTGCTAAAGGGGTCAGTCGTGAACACCGAGCACTTCTGTTCCGCTACAAATACCGGTACAGTAGGGGCATAATTGTCACTTTCCTAACCATGCCACCACGACGAAGCTTAACGCCAGTAGATCAAGGCCGGGCGCTAGCAGGGCTGCAGGATGTAATTTCCGGACGAGAAGTTTGGAGACGTCTTGGGGTGTCCCATTCAGTGATCCAGAGTCTGCTGGCACGATTCCCAAAAACTGGAAGGGCAGAATGACGACCATGCTCAGGACGGCCGCGCTGCACCAGCAGAAAGGAGGACAGATACCTCTGTGTGGCGGCTCTGCGCGACCGAACTGTCACGTCAACCACTCTGCGACGTCAACTGATGCAAGCTGCTAACGATAACGTCAGCAGAAGCACAGTCTGCCGACGTCTGGGCGAAATCGGCCTGACTTCATGCGGAGCAGCAGTGAGAATACCCCTCACTCCAGCACATCGCAGAGCCCAGGTTGCCTCGTGTCGTCAACATGTGAGGTGGAACAGACTCCAGTGGACTCAGGTTCTGTTAACTGATGAGTCACGGTTCACTGTGTCCTTCAAAGACGGCAGGGTGAGGGTCTGGAGATGCCAGGGTGAGCGATTCAGGGATGGATGCGTCCAAGAGGTGGATCGCTACGTAGGAGGCTCAGTCATGGTCTGGGCAGGCTTCAGCAGGGAAGGCAGGACCCCCCTCCACGTCATCCGAGGCACCCTGACTGGACTGCGATTTCGGGACGATGCTGTTCTGCAGGACGACAACGCTCGACCTCATCGCGCCCGTGTAGTGGACGAGTACCTTGAGAAACAGGGCATCATGAGGATGTGGCCAGCTCGTTCACCTGATCTGGCTCCCATCGAGCACCTCTGGGACGTGCTGGGGCAAGGTGTAGTCAGCAACCACCCCTCACCTCAAGGCGTCCCCCAGCTGACTCAGTTCCTGCATCAAGAGTGGGAAGCGATCCCTCAACATGTTCTCCGAACCCTGGTGAACTCCATGCGTCAACGCTGCATTGAATGCTTGGCTGCAAACGGTGGGTACACTCGCTACTGACTGGACCAGTCTTGTGCGACTTTTAAAATGAGGGGTGGGTGAACATTCTAACGTACTGCTGTTGTTATAAATAATTGCTTGATTTACTCAAAACTTAAATGAAATTGTTACTGAATCAATTAGCAAAGTACTGACTCCAATTATTGTTACATTATTTGTGTGGTGTTGTCGGTGCGTCTGCGATAAAATGTGTCCCTTAGGTTTTGACCATTAGTATAGTTAACATGAAGTTGATGAACACAAACTACACAATGCATACATTTTACATGCGCATTAACACACATAAACACACTCAACACTGGTAAGTATTTTCTCAATTTTTATTATATACTTGTTAGATTTTCTTTCAAATACAGTAAATTTTGTTTGCATTTGTACAATATATGTGAAAAGTATTACACAATGTCCTACCGTGTGTCTACGCATGTCCAACACTGAGAGCGGAAAGGAATACAACCATATTGAAAAAGTGGCAGACAGTCCAAGGCAACGAGGAGAGACAAAATGGAGGTAGATCTTTTTTTTTTTTTGCGTCCAAAAAGCACTTGCACCGCAGAATGGGAGTGTAACTTGTCCTTAAACCCCCATGTGCATGCAGCCCGTTCAACCATTTGACCTCGACGCCCTACTGCAGGAGACAGACCGACGATGATAATTCCAGGATACAGCCCGACGCACGTATTTCCCAAATTTTGCAGGCGTCATCTAACGACTATGCCACCAGTTGTAGGAGATGGGTCGACCATAATTCAAGGGTAGTGCCAGATTAGCTTGGTGCCGACAGGCACCAAGCTAATCTGGCACTACCCTCGAATTATTATGGTCGATCAGTCTCCTGCAAATGGTACATAGTCATTAGGCGACACCTCCCAAATTGGGGAAACGCAGCCATAGGGATAAATGGTTTAACCCAACGGCTGTCGGTAGCACCGTTTGCCATGACGCCTAACAAAAAAGCCTTATTACTGATGGCCAAAGGGTTAACCGTACCGATGGCTGTATGCACATGGGTGAATCAACTACACCCATGCTTCATAATCATTCGGTGCAGCTTGCATGAAACTTGTGAAATTTGTCCCAGAGGTAAGCATGAATATTTGCAATTTAGTTGCCAGTCCCCAAACCCAAATACTTATATTTTTGCAATCAAACTCTTTCTTTTCAATCACACACACTATCAAAAGCAAACATTGCAAATTGTCAGATGTGTAAGATATCGATCAACACCAAAGGTACGCTCCAAAACACAAACATGGAAGCAGAACCACCAGTGTTATTATTTGCAGCGCAGCCCACGACCAATGTGTCAGAGCTGCGGAAATGATCAGAAACAAACCACCAGACAAGTCTGTCATGGACCCGACATTTAGACAAATGTTGAAGGAATTTATAAGTTTTCACCAACTTTCCAATAAAGACATTTGGCAAAATGAACAATTTGCAAAGTGTCGCATTAACACAACTGTGTCTGTCTCATACGCACACACATGCACTCGCATACACAAGCGTGCAGTCACACACATACACACTGGTTGTCTAATGCAATTCAATGCACTGCACAGCAAATCAAAGACAACCTGGGCGATACAAATATAGACCCACACCTCTGCCTTCCCCCGTTTCTGTACACTCCCAAAACACTTGTCAGCAAGGCCACCCATGCAAAAATACACCAAGACACATATTACACGAACAAGTGCACCTTGAACTCAAAACATACACCTAACAACCTCACTACAATACAGCAGAGCAGAAGATGCAGGTCTTGTTGCAATTTTGCTTAACCCATTCAGCCCTGACGCACTACAGCAGGAGACGGATCGACCATAATTCAAGGGTAGTGCCAGATTAGCTTGGCGCCTGTCGGCGCCAAGCTAATCAGGCACTACCCTTGAATTATCATGGTCGATTCATCTCCTGCAACTGGTGCATAGTCGTTGGACGACGCCTGCAAAATTGGGGAAATACGTTTGTCGGGCTGCGCGAGTTAAAAAAAAAATCTAAGCATGCAACTTTCTGACGAAACCAACTTCCATACAAGCTGAACTGAAACTGCATTTTGCTTCCATGAGAGCTGTTCCGATGACTAACATTAGTATCTGCCAGAGTTCGACCCTTGCAACAACAAAAACACAGAAAATACACGTACAAGTGCCAAATTTACAAATAAAAATTTTACATCAGGAAATGGTGATTCTGCAATGAGAATTTAATTAGGCTTGCCAAAAACATGAAAACAGATCTGCAAAATGAACTGTACAATTTCAGCAAGGTGGTAAGATGCTTTATTGGCCGAGAGGCGGCACAGATCGTCAAGGGTCACCAGCCACAAGTTCAAGAGGATCTACCGGTATGCCTCTGTAACTCTTTCGAGACGTGCTGCATCTGGTTTTACGCCTCGAATCCGGATGCGGCACGTCTTCTTGAATGAGTTAACCCATTCAACGCCACGGCCACATTTCCCATACTTCAGAGTTGTCAGTTAACGACGATGCAACAGTTTGCGGAGAAGGATCGACCATGATAATTAAATTCAAGGGTAGTGCCAGATTAACTATCAGATGCCGAGCTCATCTGGCACTACCCTTGAATTATCATGGTCAATCCATCTCCTGCTGTCGGGTGTTGGGGCTAAATGGGTTACGATGACAGTTGAACTTGGGCCCAAGTTTCAAACTGACAAAGCCATAGCTATTCCATTCAACAGCTTTTCATTTTCAAGTTTCTCCAAAGCTGAAAAAGAAGAGTAGGGGGACAAACCCACAACGATCTGACATTGGGTGAAGAAAACAAATCTTCTGTTCATTTCACCATCACGAACAGGTCGGAATCAGAATATAATTGACACTACTTGGTACCATGAGAAGAGTAACATGCAGTATACAGAGCACTACAAAAGTTAGAATGATCGGGCTTAACCACCTGGCTGACCTTAGCGCTTGTTGTCAAATAGAACCACGGACAGCCAAAGGGCTAACATCTGTTGTTAAAGTGAAGATGTTGAGACAAGGGCTGCAACGCAGCCCCCAAGTATGCCTGGACAGACTACTCAAGCGCAAATGTACACAGCATGATTATATGACAATGTAAGACAAAGGTAAGACAACAGAACTTAACTCATCCTACCCCAGACAAGATAAGGATCGACCATGATAGTTCAAGGGTGATGCCAGAATAGCTTGGCGCCTATGGGCGCCAAGCTATTCTGGCATCACCCTTGAACTATCATGGTCGACCTGTGTCCTGCACTGCAATGCAGTCTTCAGAGGACAACGGTAACATTTGGGGATTTCAGTCTTGGGCTAGAATGAGTTTTAAACGAGTCTCATACAAATGTAAAAATAAAAACGCAAAACCTGGATGATTTCCTCAAATGAGGATTAAAAAAAAGGGGCTCATCTCCACCGAGACACAGATTCTCATGAGCCCCTGCAGATGCAGGGGCTCATGTAACCTTATGCCTCTTGCACTGGGACGGGGCTGGCTGCAGGACTGCATACATAGAAGTCTATATGAAACAGCAGGACACGAGTGCTCTGTAATTATTTCAAACATCCAATCCAAACAAGAACATGACAAAATACAGGATGCAAATCATGTACAGGTAATGCCACAGTGTTACAACAGAATTTAAATGAGTTCACATTACTCCTCCCTGTCGGAGAAGCACAACAATGCAATAAAGGGAATATGCATATGAGCAATCAAACTTTGCAACAAACAGGACAACTCAAGAGGTGTTTTGAAAACAGGATAAGGGTGGGTGGTGGTAGAAATAGTCTCGGGAGCGGGTGTGGGGGATTATAGGGGGATTACAGGGCAAACGTAACAAGCAGCACCAATGTAGGCAAACACAATCCCGTACGTGCATACAACCATCAAGGGACAGAGATGTATTATGAAGTGTACTGCATAATCAATTTGTAAGAAAAACAACCGTGCTTCTGTACACATGTATCTGGCCTGTAATTATGCACACAGGACTGAGTACTCACTGGGACAAAGGCAAAGTCTATCTGCAATCCTCGTGCACAGTTGTCAAGGTTAGTTGCAATCGTGTACACAAAGCTCACAAACGCCCCAGTAACAAAACATCTTCGGGCCCACGACGGCTGCAGTGGGCCCCACGCACAGCCGTGCGCAGGCCCACTGCAGCCGTCCGGCCCGAGGACCTTAGCTTACAAGGGGGGGGAAGGGGGGGGGGGGGGGGGGCCTGCTGCATACCACACTATAGGCCGTGCAATGTTTCACCAACCCATTTAGCCCCAAACCCCTGCAGCAGGAGATGGATGGTATGGACCATGATAATTCAAGGGTAGTGCCATAGGTGGGGACCGGAAAAAAGTTGAATCCTGAAGCAAGTGTCTTGGGGCACTTTTTAAGTGAATTTTTTTTTTTTTTTTTTTTTTTTTTTTCTGAATCCGGAAATCCGGCTGTATCCGGAAAAGTCTCACCCATGCACTACCCTTGAATTATCATGGTCGATAAATCTCTTGCAACAGGTGCATAGTCCTTCACTAGCACCTCCAAAATTTGGGAAATGTGGTCTTTGGGTTAAATGAGTTCAGAAACACTATAGTTGCCGGTCATACGGCAGGCTTTCAGGGCAGTCCTCCAAGGTGCGCACTGTGTGCTGGGGGTCCTGAGAACCGATACCTGGTGCAGACGCACCGACTTAATCCATTCAGCCCTGACGCCCTACAGCAGGAGATGGGTCGACCATGATAATTCAAAGGCAGTGCCAGATGGTGCATAGTCATTAGATGACGCCTCCAAAATCTTGGGAATACGGCCGTCGGGCTGAATGAGTTGAGGACCGTGCATCTTAACTTCCCACGGAACAATTCACTGTGAATAACTGCACCTCATACCAAGAGTCACACTCACATAAGTAGAACAGCACCGAGAACGTACATTTGCACTGAAGTGAAACTCATACCATAGTTTTCTATACAGACTCCTGTCAGCATTTCACGCAGGCAACGTGATGAGTTTGAGAGCAGAGGAAATTCTTTCAAAGTTAGAAATGTTATATGTGAATAAAAGCGCAAATCCAACTGAGCGATAGCAAGTCCCAAGAATTCCATGCAAGTTCATAGCTGAATCGTGAAAACTTCCTATGGGCAAATACACATCAAGCTTAATGGCGGCATATATTTGTATGAATTCAGAAAAATAGCAGTCACCAGCCTCCCTTGCGCATGCAGCCCGCTGGTACTGCACTGTCCACAGTACCCATTGCAGCAAGCGCAAGGGGGGCTGAAGAATGCAATTTCAAGCAAAAAGTGGAAAGTATACCAAAAAAGTGCAAACACGGAACAATATTACTGCCAATGCAAAATCCACGGAAGACGAAACTACAGATGTTGCAGAGCTTATGTACAAATAAACAAATTACAGACATTTTAACTCTTTGTGCCCGAGGTACAAAATGCCCACATTTTGGAGTTATCCTCCGAGGACTGCATTGCAATTCAGGAGACAGATTGACCGTGATAGTTCAAGGGTGGTGGTAAGATATAGCTTGGCGCCTATAGGAGCCAAGCTATTCTGCCGCCACCCTTGAACTATCATGGTCGAGCCGTATCTTGCGGTGGTGTGTCGCGGGCTGGAGTCAACAAATCAAGCCAAGGGCAGTCAGGCCTGTTTTGATAACCTTATTCACAAGACCAAAGTGGCCTCAACCCATTCGCGGCCAGCCACATCCGGATGCGCGACATAAGCCGCGCATCTGGATGCGCCTGGCCGCGAATGAGTTAACAGATGGGTGCTCCCTCAAGTCTTGAAGGGCACAAGTCACCGATACCAGTGATTATAGACAACCCTTTTCATTTCGATACACTACTGCTTGAAATTAATTGGACTTAGATTGTTCCAAGGGTGATGCCAGAATAGCTTGCCCCCGAGGCGCCAAAATATTCTGGCGCCACCCTTGATCCAAAATGGTTGAACTGTCTCCTAATCTGTAATGTAGCCATCTCAGGACAATAAGCGGTGTTGTTTTTTTTGGGGGGTGGGGGTAAAAATCAGCGTCAGCATTGGTTAATGACCGGTGAACTGTCATAAGGCTGGGTCACTCAAAACAGGCGCTGCTGCAGTACATGAACAGACAATGGGAAAAACATGTTGGGAGGCATGCAAAGTACATCATGTAGACAGGGAACTTCTGCAGAGCTGAAAACAATGTGTACGTCTTCTCAACTTGGGCAGTGGATACCCTGGAGGTAGATATTCATACCTAATGGAAGATGTTGCAACATTACAGGTGGGTGCTGGTGTGTGAGTAACCCTTATCATTCGGAATACACCAGTGTGTGAAATGGACTAAAACAGTTCAAGGGTGGTGCCAGAACAGCTTGGCGCCTAGAGGCGCCAAGCTACTCTGGCACCACCCTTGAACTAAAGCCACTGGGCCATATCCTGATCTGTAAGTACTATAATGCAGCTTGCATGTGGCAGTGTACAGATTTGAAGCTTTTAGCTTCAGTATGATGGGATGTTACAACTCTAGGTCACCAGGTCCGTAATCACACCACCCTCATTTGTCAAGAGACGGCACACAGTAAGTCCATTTTTGTGAAAAGAAACAATTTCACTGCAATACAATGAAAATAAAGAGTGCACGAACATCTCACTTTTCACAAAAATGGACTTGTTCAATGAAAATCTTGCTCTTCACAAAAATGGACTTGCTGTCTTTGACAAATCTTGGCACCACATACCAGCACACGTTAACCACACAGTTTCTGACAGCTACAGCTGTCTCGTTTAATTTTCTCGTTCAGCTAACAGAGGTACTTGCGTGCATTTCGCATACGAGCGGTGCTTTCTGTTTTAACCGATATCATTCGGAATACACCAGTGTGTGAACTAAGTTGGACTAAAATAGTTCAAGGGTAGTGCCAAGCTATTCTGGCACCACCCTTGAACTAAAGCCACTGGTCTATATCCTTATCTGTGAGTACTATCATACAGCGTGCATGTGGCAGTGTACAGATTTGAAACTTTTAGCCTCAGTATGATGTGGGTTAATACAAACTGAAGGTGAAAGTCAACCTTCCAGCTAATGACACCCGATTCTTAACCCTCATTCTGATACTCACAAACCAGATAGGTGAGGCTAGCGCTGGCAGAATTGTCAGTACTCAAACCAAGGGGAATCACAGCGCTGGACAGACAACAGTTAGATAGGCGGGGGCAGGGGATCTAACTGTTGTCTGTCCAGCGCTGTGATTCCCCTTGGTTTGAGTACTCATTCTGATACCCACTGCTTGAAATAAATGACCGATAGTTCAAGGGTGGTGCCAGTCTAGCTTGGCGCCTCAGGCGCCAAGCTATTCTGGCACCACCCTTGAACTAAAACAGGTGATGATCTATCCCCTAATCTGTAATGTAGCCTTCGTAGGACAATAGGCAAATTTCACCAAATCAGCGGTTGAATTAAGCTGCCTCCCTCCCCTCGCCAGCCCTTCCACCCACCCCCCCCCCCCCCACGCACACCAATACACAAGAAGAAGCTCTGCTGTCCCATAAGTACACACAAAATACAGGTGCAACAGAATATGCAACAAAGCAAAAGCGTCTTCATACTGGCCGTGCAAAAAAATGTCAACACAAATCAATGGGCTTGTCCGTGTCAACCCATTCAGCCCTAGCACCCTACGGGAGGAGATGGATCGACCATGATAATTCAAGGGTAGTGCCAGATTAACTTGGCGCCTGAAATGCACCCGTGGGGTTAAATGGGTTACCGTCATCTCTCCAAAACAAAACAACTACTGTAGAACCTCTTTTCAGCAACCACTGGAGGGGGGGGGGGGGGGGGGGGGTGGGGGTGAAAGGGGGGTGGGGTGGGACTTGCAAGGGAAAAAAGTCGTTAAAGTAGTCTATCGAGTGAAGTGTTAAAAGCTTCACATGTCATGAACTCTTAAACTCCCAGAACTAAATGACTTCCATTCTGTCGAATGGAAGTCATTTAGTTCTGGGAGTTTAGGGGTTAAAGACAATCATTTCGGTGGCTACATCTCCTTAATGATGGTCCTGTAACAATAGGTGATCCCTCATAACAGCAGTCGCTCAAAACAGGTTCTACTGGTAATATAAATGACATTCTCCGACATCGTATACTGAAATATTTGCCTTGGATATATATATATATATATATGGCGACAGTCATTTCAATTTTCTACACAAGCTGCTTGTGGAAATGACTGAAAATGTCGTTTTAACTTGACTGATAAATAATGAACAATAAGTAAATAATTTAAACATATTTCATAAACAATAGATTTCTCTAGACCCACACTTCAAACCCTCGCATAAACATCTTCAGACCAATTCATATCACCCGATATTTCTAGTGATAAAGCAGGTTGCTTACACTGCATCATCTGCATAAAATAAACTTCTCAATATGTAATATCATATATTTCTCATAATACAAGTATCAGGGCTCACAACGGTCCACCATGAAAAAGGAGGAAAATAAAACCGTGAAGGTATAGACGCGGTACGCGGTTTCATATATTGTGACAGACATACGAGAAGAGATATAGAAGCAACAGAAGCACACATTGTCCAAAACTCCTCCGCAACCTCCATCCAACCCCATCTCCATTTGTTTCTTACACTGTCATCATCAAATTTTGTACCACGCTGTACGATTGTACGCTGCGCCATTTTAAAACGAAAATGGTACCTTGTGCTACTTCCGGTAACATAGCGATTTCAGCAAAGAGCAAAATGTGTATACGGCAGAATAGCGATAAAATTGAATCACCTTTTTTGTTTTTCCCCCTCCTACGGCGGAATCTTGTCATTTGTGCGGCGGAAAGATTACCTTCAACGACAGATTATCGCCGAACGGCGGAGGATTGTGAGCCCTGAAGTATGCCTGTGCACAGAAAGTAAGGTGTTCGATTGAACAAATTAAACCTCGTACATGCCATCACCGGTACACACTGGCTGTCTAGCACCCTAACCCTAAACTTCAATTTGCTACCACTGATCAGTGCTGATCAGGGAGACAACCAGTGTGCCACCAGTAGATCTACCGTTTAACCGTCTGGGTCAGTAGCGATATTGGTTGCAGTGATTCCTGCAGCCAAAATCATTACGAACACCCAACAGGTTTTTATTACCGGCGATGCATGCATGAGGTGAAAGTCATAAAAATAATATGCCTTAGCTGAATTCGGTAAGCTAAAGGGTATATTCCATACAGTAATGCCATCGGTATGGATTTTGAAGAAACAAAATAATATGAGAGCTGTAAGTGACTGGCGGTGTTTCTGTCAAAGTCATCACTCAAGAAAAAAGCACCAGACAGTGGAGTGGTCAGCGATTTCGGACCTTACAGCTTAGCTCATTCGCGGCCAGCCACATCCGGATGTGCGGCATAAGCCGCGCATCCGGATGCGACTGGCCGCGAATGAGTTGTGAGTCCCAAACGACAGACCAGTGGACAGCTTACAGAGACGTGCAGATTCAGCAATTTATAACAGAGGGGCAAAACTCAGGGCAATGATGCATACTGAATGCAAACATGCCAAACATCCTAGCTGCAAAACAGAAGCCTGTCTTTGTGAATTCTAGACAACAGACCGAATAAACCAACACACAACCCCAGACAGAAGAACTGTGTACAGTTAAGAGAGAATACAAAGACAAAAAGCTTGTGTACAATTACATGACGTAACACACCCACTAGCTGGTAACATCGCTCAATATCTGCTGCCAATGTAATTCAATTCAATTCAGTTTCTTTTGTGTACCGACAAACATCCATACACTTCTCTTCGTGTCCGTTGATATACGCATTCATGTAAATGGAGGTTTCCAGTCGTGTCACCGTAGGGAATGTCCGGTCCAAAGTCATGTCCAAAATGCAACATGTGTGCTGGTCTGTGATTTTGCACCTTACAGCTGAAACACCTAAGGTCCAAAATCACAGGACAGCACGCAGATTTCCAGTGTCCAATTCCAGATTTGAGACAAAGCAGCAAAATGATAGGCACACAAATTAGGGTGCTCAACAAGACGTAACGTTACTTGGTATCACGGGTAGGAAAAAAAAACAACAATTGAGTGATTCCCTTGCACCAGCGAACGCCCTTCACACGCAAGATCATCATGCACAGATCCTGATGAGCCTCTCCCCCCTTGTCTGAAGATCAAGCTGCCAACTCTCTCTTAGATAAGTGATGCGTTTACAATGTATGTCAGTCAACTGCTGTCACATCTTCAGTCACCAGTCTCTGCATCCTTTTTTGTTGTTGTTGTTGTCGTTTGCACCGTTTACCCTCTTGCCAAGCTGGGTCAATCTGGGACTACTCTGCCGGCGCCCCAACCTCTGCCGCATCCGCACGACACACAGGACACGTGCGATTAGTCTGGAAATAGAAAAGACAATAAACATTTAAAAATGTATTCCCCTGTAGCAAGAAAGTCTTTGGAGTTATTTCTAAATCTGCGTCAGGTTAACAAAGCAGGTTGCGCCCCTTCTTAACCCATTACATCCTGAGGCTTACATTACATTTGCTTTTCATCCTATAAGGCTATATATTACCAATTAAGAGATCACTTTAGTTCAAGGGTGGTGCCAGAATAGCTTGACGCCCAAGGCGCCAAGCTATTCTGGCACCACCCTTGAACTATCATAGTTAAATTTATTTCAAGCAATAGTGTATCAGGATGAAAAGGGTTAAGGACACCAGGGACCGTTTCACTGAACTGCCCCAGCACTTTAGCACGCGTCTTCATAACACTTGTGCTGTTAATACCAGAAAAAACTCCAAACTGTGTATGTTAACGAGTTCATTCTTTGGTATGGTATGGTATGGTGTCTCCGAGACGCAAATATCCATCTAATTAAAGATGCTCAAGGCGCCGTAGGGATGGAAGCTGAAGCTTTGAAAACCTGCTGCTACTAAGCGCCACTTCATGTGCAAACCTCCACCCTACTATTAACTTCGGTGCATGTGAGTGATATATTTCTGTTTCCATTTCACCGGCCCTACCGGGCCTCCTCTTTTCGAATAGTGATAATGGGATTTTTAACGTGCGCACTTGATGATTATGCGTGCTGTACACACAAAGGCGAGACAGGCAACCACAAGACGAGTCTGTACGTAAATTTGACTCGATGGGAATGAGGAAAAGTCCACATCCCATTCCTGCCCACGAGGGGTTTCGAACCCGGGATCTTACGACTGCCAGCGCAGTGTCTTATCCACTAAGCTACATCCCCATGTCCCCTTTGTGAGCAAAAGACTTACACCCACCAACCTCTGCGTCTGCAGGGGCTCATGGTTGCAGATGGAGTGGACTCAATCAACCCAAGAAATGTTTGACGTACTTCCGATTCAGGCATAACTCCCATTCGTACCTTGTGACTAGCTCTCTGCTAGTCACAATGTACATACAGAAGCCAGTTATGGCAAACCTTGATCAAATACCTACCTTCAGCCATTTGTCGACACACTTGGCGTGGAACTCGTGACAGCATGGCAGGACGCGAAGTAACTGACGGCTCTCAAAGTCGCACATGCACACAACACATGACGTCTGGTCCAGGTCTGAGCGGCGAACTTCGCTGTTGAAGCGGTACGCAGGAAGTTGCTCGATCTCCACTTTGGTCAGTCCCCGAGGTTTGGCCTCTCCCAGGCGCTCAGCCAAGTTCAGTAAGGCCTGGAACAGGGTGGGCAGCGTACAGTCAAGGAACAGGCTCGATAAACTATTCTGTCAGTTTCACTTCTTACACAAAGTGAAAGGGATGAGTAACCAAGACAGCTACAGGGTACTAACGACAACATTACACTTCAGGAAACATACGGAATTTTCCTAGACTGCCGATGTTTAAAGAGTCCGTGGACTCTATCGACGCTTTTTTGTGTCGTTTCGAGTCTCATGCGCAGGCATTGAGTTGGCCTTCTGCCAACTGGCCCGTTTTGCTTTCGTCTGTGCTTGAGGGTCAGGCCTCGAGTCTTTACCATAGCTTGAACGTTTCGGGGAACATAGATTACGAGACTTTGAAGGAGTGTCTCTTACAGCAGTTTCAGTGTAATGCGGAGGGTTTTAGAGAACGCTTGAGAGCTTGTCGGCCAGAGACAGGGGAATCGTTTGTGTCTTTTGGCAAACGGTTGTCCCATTTGCTCGTACGTTGGGTCGAATTGTCAAAGATCGACCACACATACGAAGCATTGTTCGATCTCATGTTGGCTGAACAGTTCTTTGGTAGCGTTTCCAAGGATCTAGCGGTATTCTTGAGGGAGCGTAACCTCAAGACTGCGGATGAGTTAGTACAGACCGCGGAGGCTTTTCAGATGGCGCATCCTACGAAAAACCTCGCGCCTAGGACCGAAACACCGCCAGTCGGGTTGGTTGCTGCTAACACGACTGGGGGTTACCGGGGCGTCAATACCTTACGTGGGGCCCAGCTGGTTAACGGAAGAGGTACTTTGCGTTTCCAACGCGGTGATCGAGGTAACAGCAATGCCAGTCGCGATCCGTACGCACGTGGAGGGACATCTTTGCGTGGGTATGGTCGTGGTCGTATTGCGAATTCGGACACTCAGTGTTTTGCGTGTCATGCATACGGTCATTTTAGTCGTGACTGTCCTAGCAGTAGTTCAGGGGCTCAGTGTTTCACCTGTCAGGGGTACGGCCATCTGGCTCATCAATGTCCTAACAGTCCTGGTATGGTGGAGGGGGCGGAGCAGCCCACTCACCTGGCCAGTTTTGCAGTCCCAGTTGGGGAGGAACCACAGCTGGGCGCAATGTGTTCAGCTGATGGAAGTGGTTGCCTACCGCTGGTGGACGGGGTTGTTAACGGGTGTCTCGCTTCTGTTCTCCGTGACTCAGGTACAACGACCGCGGGGGTCAGACGTATTTAGGGAAGATCAGTTCACAGGGGAGACACAGAAAGTAGTTTCGTTTGGAGGGAAGATAGAAGTTTTCCTTTTGGCTAGAATAGAGGTTGACACGGAGTTTTGCGCGGGTGGTCTAATTTCTTGCGTTATCGACAAGCCGGTAGTCGATTTAGTCATAGGTAATATGAAGGGTGTGCAGCCAGTTATCGGTAGAGTCGGAGCGATTAAGTAAGCTCAGGTTAATCGCAGTGCAGTCGCATCAGTGGTGACGAGAGCGCGAAGTAAGCGTAGTTGGGAACAGAGAGACCGTGTTATTTCCGTCCAGAATCAGGGGATCGGTCAGCGGGTGTGGCCCAATAGTCGGGTTGGCTGGAGACGGCATACTTCTGTTGCGGACAGGAATGCGGCTCAGCACCCAATATGTAGGTAGATCGGAGATTGAAGTCTCGCGATTGTGTGGATTAGAGTGGGCAGTCGTTGGATCGTTTTCATTTCTGGAGGTTTTAGCGCGTTAATTTTGTTTTAGCTTTCGCTGTGCGATCTGAGGGTGTGCGTTGAGGCGTAAGGCTGTAATATTTTTGCTTTCTTGTATTCTAGTTAGTCAAAGTTAGTCTTGGTTTGTGATAGTGTACGTCGAGTAGTCTTAAAAAGAAACTCGGTCATTTCTTTTTTTCCCGAGGAAGGGGGAATTGTGATGAAGCTCTATGCTCGTGCATAGTGCTCATACATTAGGGTTAGTACGGTACGGTTTTTGTTAACGGTTTGTTTGTGCCGATAGTCCGGGTGGCATGAGGATCCACGTGAAATCTGTAAGGCATGGTTAGCACGGAGTTTTGGTGAGTACTGTTATAGCGAGTTCTAGGCAAAAGCTGTGTCTGTCAGAGGTCTAGATCGGGAGTACGGGGCTTATCGTCAGTTTGGACGGATGTGTTTGAGATACCTAGCCCGTATTCCAAGACTCTGAAGCCTAGAATTCAGGTATGTTTCTATATATGTAGTATTGATAGTTGCTTAGTTAAAGACAGTATGCGTTCCTAAGAGTAATGTGGTTGTATAGTGTTGACCGGTTTGGTTCAGTTATGTTGGTTTAGAATTCAGTGAAGTAACCGGTGTTTTTGGAATACATTTACCGAGATGGATGACTAAAGGAATGTAAGGTGTGTATGCTTAAGTCGCTATGAAGGTAGTACGTGGATGGTTAAGCATAGTCTTTTCCAGTGTATAGAGTAATGTATAGCGAGAGTGTTAGGCTATAGTCTGTTTCAAGATAGTGACAGAGATATGGGGGTGTTACGGAAGTAGACAGTTTATGAAGCACATGTGTGTGTGTGTGAATGAACGTGTGAGTTATTTGTATCAGCCAGGTTACGTGACGTTTCTCATTGATCCAATATGTTGTATGTTTAGCAAGTGTTACGTTTTGGATCCTTCTTGTTGTGTTTAGAATGCTTGTAAAGAGTGGAACGACGGACACCGAGACGTCGGTCACAGGTGGGACCTAACGTGAGGTCATCCCTCCAGCTCTTCACTCAGAGTGAGTCTGATTGGGACCAAGATACCCGGATCACAGCGAGAACTGTGCTACGGTGCGAGTACAAGGACGTCCGTGTTACAGACAGGACGACAGGAAAGAGCATACAACGGACTTGCACGCCTAGACGTGAGAAGGACCAACGTAACCAGGCAATAACATCAAACAGGTTGGAGACTGAGAACTAACACCTAGCCTGGCGAGATATTGTGAATTGTGTGTGTGTGACGTTCGGATGTTAGTAGAGAAGTGCATATAGTTTGATAATCTTTTTTAACCTTTTAGTGTATAAAAGTTACTTTAGAAAGGGAGCCCGTGTGTTGAGTTTTACCGCATGAATGCGCCCGTCTGAGTCAGTGGCGGTGTATGCATCTGTTGTGCGAGAGTCTGTGCGTACGGCTGTGGGCAAGTCTGCGTGCGTTACACAGGCGATGGACTGACCATGACAATTCAAGGGTAGTGCCAGGTGAGCTTGGCGACCGAAGGCGCCAAGCTCATCTGGCACTACCCTTGAAATATTACAGTCAATCCATCTCCTGCAGTTGGTATATAGCCGTTACATGGCACCTCTGAAATCTCGGCCATATGGCCGTGGGGTTACATGGGATATCTACTATAAACCTTGAATGAAACCATGGCTGCTGAACACGAATTATTGCTCCATCTGAGCATTTTCCTCAGTATTTCGCTCGAGCAGCATGACAGAACTACCTTACTCTCACCTCGTAATTTTCTTGCTCTGTGGCTTCGTCAGCAGGATCCCGCGCAAAGTGGGGCATCGGGGGGTTACCCAGCATAGCCCTGCACAAGAAATCACATCATTACCAAAGGAAAGTAAAGGAGCAGGGGAAAAGTTCCTGCACTTGCATACCCCATTTCAGCCTCAACACCCGACAGCAGGGGATGGACTGACCATGATAATTCAAGGGTAGTGCCAGATTAGCTTGGCGCCTTCAGGCGCCAAGCTAATCTGGCACTACCCTTGAATTATCATGGTCAATCCATCATCCTGCCACTGCTACACAATCAGGCGACACCTCCAAAATCTGGGAAAAGTGCCAGTAGGGTTAAGCGAGATATATATAATCTCAAATAGTCTCGTCTCACCCCCCCCCCCCCACCCACCTCCCACACAAATGACTACACATTGCTAAACACGACATTCTCCTATAAGAATATAATAATAATAATACCAATTTATTATATAGGCCCTTTTCCCAATTCTGTGAATCGGCTCAAAGTGCCACGAACTGAACCCAACACGCACGCTCATGTGACACACACACACACTGAAGACACACACAGTACAAGACAAACACAGGACATTCACGTGGTGCGAAAAGTCAGCTCATCTACTGAGGTTTCGGAAATTCTGATCGCTTGTATTTGAAATTGTATAAAGTGGCCTGAAACCGGCACCGACATTCCTCCAATAATGGGACAAATAATATTTGTGCTGTTCCTGCACATAGAAGCTTACAGCCCCAAACAGACGGGAATCGTAGCCAGTAAAGACAAGTAACGAAAACTGTAAGCAGACCACCTCAAACGGGTGACCCCACTGCTATGGCCGCTCACACACAAAAAAATAAATTAGGTGTAAGCTGGTCAGTGCTCTGAACTTGACTGCTCTATGCCGTAAGATTCAAAATCACAGACCAACACATTATTTTGAAACTGATACTATAATGTTATTTTTAAGTCTTAAACTCCCACAACTAAATGACTTCCATTCTATCAAAGTCATTTAGTACCAGGAGTTTAAGACTTAAAAAAAACAATCAAAACAAAAAACAGCAAAAACACACAAAAACTCACAGGAACTGCAGAAGGAAGCCGGTAGGATATGGAGGTGGAGGCGGTACTGAACTGCGTAACCGACTTCTCGTATTTGCAAACCGCCGAGCATACAACCGTGAGAATGGGCCCTGAAATCACAAAGCCAATCCTAAGATACAGATTATTACCGTGTAAAATCAGGTTTACACAGCATTACAAAGCATCATAGGTATGCACATTTACCAACTGATTCCAGTGTAGTGTTGCAGAGAATATTCAAGACTACACGGCTGCAGTCTCTGCTGCCATTGTATGTAACAACCAGTTATTTTTAACCCTTTCCGTGTCCACAGCAGTTTTAGTTGAGATGATTCCTGTAGGAATCATTGCGACTAAAACCACTACCAACAAGCAAAGGGTTATCCCATATGATACTGAGGCTAAAAGCTTCACTGCTATATGCAAGCTACATCATAGTACGTACAGATAAGGATATAGACCAATGGCTTTAGTTCAAAGGTGGTGCCAGAATAGCTTGGCACCACTAGGCACTACCCTTGAACTATTCAAGTAAAACTTATTTCACACACTGGTGTATTTCCGAATATGGGCTAACAAACCTCTGCGGTAGGTGCGCGACCAGTGTTCAAAGAATTTTGTTTCATTACAACCGTGTCTTTTGCATTGCCCAACTTGTGCGGTACAACAGCAGAGCCTGCTCGGAGCGACCAGCCCTTTGAGAGACCGCCTGTCATTAAGCACCATCTTGTAGGTGGCTGTGGCCTTTAATGATGGTCTTTAATGGCAGGTGACACTTCTTCCTTTCAAGACCTTTCTTGAGAGCGATATTTTAACCCTTTCAGTTGCAGATCCCTACAGCAGGAGACAGCCTGACCATGATAATTCAAGGGTAGTGCCAGATTAGCTTGGCGCCTTCAGGCACCAAGCTAATCTGGCACTACCCTTGAATTATCATGGTCAATCCATCTCCTGCAACTGGTACAGTCGTTAGGCGACACCTCCAAAATTTGAGAAGTGCCATCTTGGGGCTGAAAGGGTTAAAAGACCACTTCTTCTCACAACAAGAAGGGCAAAGCCATTATGGCTCACGTGTATGACCGATTTACATATGTGACCTTTGTGACAAGGGCTGGCTTCTGCAGCAGCAAAATCCATGTTTTCTGAAAAATGTAAGCATTTTTCACACATCTGTCAACCCCCCATGACCCTTGACCTTTGTGACGAGTCGATTAAATAAGTATGCATAGGAAGATCTTATCAACAGCTATCTTTGTACCAATTTGGTTGAAAAATTTGCAAAAATTTGGGAATACCTACAATTTGATCAACAATCAGCATTTTATACACATTTGCCAGCCTCTTGTGACCCTTGATCTTTCTAAGGGGTCATCCAGATTAGTATGCATAGATAGGTCTTACCATCAGGTATCTCTGTACCAAATTTGGGTTTTAAGTTGTGAATAATATTTGAAAAAAAACATCTTTTGTCAAAATATGGCTATTTTAGACCTATTTCCTGAGCTCTTGTGACCCTTGACATTTTCGAGGGATCAACCAAATTAGTGTGCATAGAAAGGTCTTACCATCAGGTATCTCTGTAGCAAGTTTGGGGTTCTAGTTGTGAATAGTATTTGAGAAAAAACATCTTTTGTCAAAATATGGCTATTAAGGACCTATTTCCTGAGCCCTTGTGACCATTGACCTTTCTGAGGGGTCATCCAAATTAGTATGCATAGATAGGTCTTAGCATCAGGTATCTCTGTAACAAATTGGATTTGAAGTTGTGAATAGTATTTGAGAAAAAACATCTTTTGTCCAAATATGGTTATTTTCACATATTTCCCGAGCTCTTGTGATCCTTGACCTTTCCGAGGGATCAACCAAATTAGTACATATAGAAAGGTCTTACCATCAGGTATCTTTGTACCAAGTTTGAGTTTGAAGTTGTGAATAGTATTTGAGAAAAAATAAATTATGTCCAAATATAGCTATTTTTGACCTATTTCCTGATCCCCTGTGACCTTGACCTTTGAGGTCACTAAAATTGGTATGCTTAGAAAGGTCTTACCACAAAGTATCCTTGGGTCAAGTTTGAAGAAAGTGGCTTGAAAAGTCTCCGAGAAGATGCCAACGTTAAAGTTTACCACGGACAACGGACGGACAGACGACCACTGGCCCAAAACATACTTTTGCTTCGCACGTGAGCCAAAAAAAGGCAGGTACACAAATACTTTAACCCTTATCATTCGGAATACACCAGTGTGTGATATAAGTTTGACTAAAATAGTTCAAGAGTAGTGCCAGAATAGCTTGGTCTAGGCACCAAGCTATTCTGGCACCACCCTTGAACTAAAGCCATTAGTCTGTATCCTTATCTGTAAGTACTATAATGTAGCTTGCGTATGGCAGAGTACAAATTTGAAGCTTTTAGCCTCAGTATGATATGGGTTAATGACAAATATATTTGTTGACCAAACTGCTATCGACACTTACATAGAAGTCTGGAGGAGCGGCGTGGAGGAGGGGCTCCTGTAAGAAGACTGGGGGTGGGGTTGGGATGGTAGGGGCTGCAGGATGGTGGTGGTGGTGGTGGTGCTGGTGGAAGCCGGTTGCTAACTGCTGGTATGCGGTCCGCTGCTGTTCTGCCAGCATATGAACCTCCTCCTCTTGCTGTAAAAGAAAACAATAATAAAGCAATTTGCTGCAACCCACTATGCCATTATTATTATTTTCATCCCTACGTCACACGACCAATCTCTTTAGCGCAAACCATACCATGTGACCAGGATATCAAAACCCTTGTAGCAACGAATGCCTGACTTTTTGTAGCCCTCTTCCTGACAATCTTGGATGCCAGTTTTGTTCTATAAAAGATCACCAAAAGGTTCTAAAGTACAAAGTTATATAGTGTTGTTCGGAACAACAGGCACACTACTGGACACAGCAATGTCATGAAAGATTTTAAATTTCGTCATAAGTCTATTATGTATAAATGTCGGAAAATTTCTTCTTGATTTCTTTTATTAAAACATTGCAGGAATGAAAACAAATACGTTATTGGTAGCAGGGGCTTGCTGCACGGACCTTTGTAGGCCTTCAGAAGGTCAAAGGAACCATTGTACCTCACAGGCCTTCGGGGTACAATGGTTCCTTTGACCTCCCTGAGGCCTAAAAGGGTCCATGTAGCAAGCCCCTGCTACCAATAACTTATATTATCCCATTATAAACCTAAAGCAAAGGAAGTTAACATCAAACACAGCACGTAGAATTTGCAGTAGACAACCATGTATATACAGATTAAAAAAACAAAGCCCAAGAACTTGAATCGTAAGTGTAAGACAGTACACTGTATATGCAAGGTACTGTGAGCAAATGATGATTAGACTGATGCTCTGATTCAGCGCTTGGAAAGGAGTGTCTGATATTAGGGTCAGAGAGAATTGAATACAGCACAGAAAGCTCTTGTGTTTAGGGTGATGTAAGATGATAAAAGTTATAATGGACTATGAAATATACTAAATGTATTACATCAACATCAAACATGACCACAATAATCCTAACTGTGGGAGTACATACTGATGAGCAAAAGAAAGGTGACATCATTTGAGTCATCTGAAATACTTTAAGTGTTTCTGCCGACTCCAATGTTGTTCTGCTTTTGCTCATCAGTGCATGATTCATTGTAGAATGTATGATGGAAAATCACAGTCAGGCACACATTATTATTTTTTCAATTCTTTAATCCAAGCTGTCGTACCCACCTGTGGTGAGAGTCTGTGAGTGAACTGGTGAGTGGACTGCCCCAGTGAGTGCCCTGCAGGCCCAGCATGCCGGTGAGGGTTGTGTGCTGCCAACGGGTGGGCAGGAGGCGCATGGTGGTGGGGGGCTGCGTGGTGCAGGAGGGGCTGCATGGGGTGGGGGAGAGGCATGTGGAGGGAGGTGCAGGCGGGCAGGTGCTGCATGGCGCACCCGGGGATCTGCATGGTCATGCCACATGCCCCAGGTATGGCCCAGGTGGGCTGGCCCGCGGCACACAGTGGCATATGGCTGGGGGAGCACACTGGTATAGGGTGGGGCCCAGCACACACCGGGATGCCATATGGCGTCATCGTCACTGGAGCTGAAGCGGTCACCTGGAATGTGATATGTTCAAAGTAAGTATCCAGATAAACAAAAGAAATGCGACATTTTGGAAATCATCGAAACATGAGCGAAAGAAATGCGGCAAATTGGAAACATTTGAAACACTGTACTTCATGTGTTTCTGATGATTCCCAAAATGTCACATTTCTGTTGTTCATCAGTATACATACTTTGAACATTAGTCCTCTCATGTTCACAGTGTCTACAATGTCCTCTCATGTTCACAGTGTCTACAATGTCCTCTCATGTTCACAGTGTCTACAATGTCCTCTCATGTTCACAGTGTCTACTATGTCCTCTCATGTTCACAGTGTCTACAATGTCCTCTCATGTTCACAGTGTCTACAATGTATAAACTCTTTGTGTGTTGGTAGCGGTTTTTGTTGTGATGATTCCGACAGGAATCATCGTGACAAAAACTGCTACCAACACAAAAAAGAGTTAAACATGGACCCAGATAATGTTGGGCCATTTGAGACGTAGTACACCGACGCACTTTCGCTGTTGCACATGAACCAAAACTTAAGCACACACATGAATAAAAATAGTTTTTCCAGTCTACTTAAAAGATATCTTGCAGTGAGGGTCGTACTTAAGGCGTAAATAAAAAAAGGGAAAAATGTACACACATGTCTATGTACCTGCTCGATGTCAATGATCTGCTGGTGGCCGGTGGCAGCCAGGACTGCAGCTGCTGGGTGCAGCTGCCTACTGTATGAGGGGGGCTGGAAGGCCCGGCGCTCGGGAGACTCCGTCGTGCTGCGCTGGGAGTTCTGGCGGTCTCTTGTCCTGCGCCGCGTCCCCGGGCTGCATGGCAGAGAAATGAAAGAAAACACGTTATTTACATATTCGAGAACGCACAAATGAACATCATGGTGAAAAAGGGTGAAAAGGGTCTGAGGCATATATGTGCTCAGATTTTAATTTTGGATTTCATGGCCTCTAGAGCATAATTATGAGCTCAGACTTTAATTTTGGATCTCACGGCCGCAACAAAATCAAAGTCCGAGCACACTCCCAACAGCCTTACCAGTCCTGCACACATAAAGAGTCTTCAAGCACACAACTGTGAGTTATCACACAGTTCTATTTGTTAAGAATTGTCAAGCAACGTACTGCCACGCCCACACAGAGGACAGTGCACTTGACTTACATTTCAGCCTACTGAGTGGGGCTCATGATCTAATAAATGTCTAAATACCCTTTAAGTCGAATTCATTTTCTCTCCCCCCCCCCCTCCCACACACACACACACACTGCTGGCACAACAATGATGTTTTGGGTTGTCGGGGGACCTCGTGCAGAAAGGACCCTGTCCAACGGATACTCGTTACGATTAACATTGCACAGCAAAGAGGTTATCGATTGGGACTGGCAGAATGGAGGGGTGTCACGAAAGACTAATCTTTCTTCAAGGTGCATCAAGGCACTAGGGGTGGGGGAAGGGCTTAATTACGATGCGAGTGGCGGGCGAGGCGCGTATTGCGCTATTGGGGCGGTAGGGGGGTGACTCTCTCTGATGCGTCTCTGCTATTACGTGGAGATTGATGGAGTAGATTAGGTGAGTGTGTAGGACTCTCTGGGATGGGGTGTGGTTGGTTAGTGTAGGGAGGGGGGGGTTTTTTTGGCGTGGTGGAGATGTGTGATTTAGTTTGTATTGTCGGTTGGGTTGGGGGGGGGGTTGTTTTGGTGGGGTGGGGGGGGATTTTGGTTTTGGTGTGTTGGGTGGGAAATGTGTTGGTAGGGTGGTAATGGTGGGGGGGGGGGGGGTGGGGGGGGGTGGGGTGTGATGTGTTGGGGTTGGGGGATGTGGGGGTGGGTTGTGGTTGGTGGTGGGTTTGGGGGGTTGGGGTTGGGGTGGGTTTGGGGGGTAGTATTGGGTGTGGGTGTGGTGGGGGTTTGGTTGGGGGAGTTGTGGTGGTGTGTGGTGTGGGAAGGGTGTGGGTGTAATGTTTGGTGTGTTTTTTGTGTTTTTGTTTTGGGGGGGGGGGTGGGGGTTTGGTGGGGGTGGAGAGTAGGGAGTGTGATGATGGTGGGGGACGACCGGGATAGCGCATGACGTTGGCCTCGATTTGTTAGGCGCCCAAACAGGGCTATGACGGTCGGTCGTTCGCACGTAGCGGCGATGGGAAGGGATCGTGGCGAAATCATCACCAATCTGCAGAGCGCTAACCTCTCCCTTCACTCCCCCCCCCCCCGCCCCTACCCCTTTTTTTTTTTTCCAAAGGGTCGCAGCTTGAAATCCTTGCATGTATTAGAAACGTTGAAATAAATGCGATTTTTGCCGGCAACTGATATTGCCATCCACAACACTCGGCAATCTGGCGTTACTCTACCCTGATCTGTGATTCTGCAGTCCGCACGTGCTCTGATGACACATGTCTGCAGTATGATGGTATTATTTGAATAGGACTCACGTATATCTGCAAACTGCAGGAAAGTATACCTCGTGCCATGGACCATCGAGTTTTCTATCGAAGAAGAGGGCACAGGTGATCGGCTAAACCTTATTATGTTGCGACCGCCTCTTGCGATCTAGGTATACTAAGATTGCCGATGAAAAGATATCTGCACGAGCCCGTTCGAAAACATGCATGCCTCTGGAATCTAGTACACATAATTTTTATATAGACGGCGATGTTGGGATGCTTCGCTCTTACTAGCCTGCATGAGACGCGCGCTACCATATATGGCCGGTAGGCCACCGATCTTTACAGACCGTCGTGTTTAGCAACGCCTCACCAAAGAGATCTCCGCCTATGTATTCCACAAATAATACCACGAACATCTATGCCCTCTGAGTACGGTCATATACATCTATGCCACCACTCTGGTGGTGATGGGAAGGTGTTCGCCATGGAACTAAAACTGTGTCGCCAGGGAAAAAGGGATTCGGAAGGGAGATAAAGAGAGAAGAAACAAAGGGAGATCAATACACATTGTTTTTCCACTGGGCTCCCGGCCCGCGCGGCTTCCCAGCTGTTTCCCTTTGCTTGCCGCACACTTTTTCAGTTATACTGTCAACTGAGAGACATGGGTCGACGGCTCAAGCACACAACAATCACCGACAGTTCAAGGGTTGTGTCTGATTAGCTGGGCACCTGGAGACATTGGGCTAATCAGACAAGCCTTAAGCTATCACCGTCGATGAAGCCGTGTGGGGCGTATACAGACGGTTTAGATTTGTGAGCTGTTTGCTTCTAGAAGGGAAAGGGCGCCCGTTCATCGTTCGATGTTCTCTCTCTTTCTCTCTAATACCGACGGCACACAGTAGGATGCATTTCTGTTGTGGAGGAAATATGATGCAAAGAATTGATCATTTCCCAAGCACGCCCGTGAATGTGTTTGCATGCGTGTGTGTGTGTCTGTACGCAGAAGTCCACGCGCGCCGGCAAACTGACACACTGAGAAGCACAAACGCGTCGGTCCATATCAGTCTCTATCGTCCAATAGCGGCAGTATTTCCTACGATTTATTTGGGTCGTAAATTGCTAGTTTTTCGTAAATATTGGGCTGCAAGAACTCAAAAAAGCACATCGCTGGACAACATAACAAGGAATGATAGTTTCACCGCCAGCGCAGTGGGAAAACCACAGTGGCTGTACCTGCAACATCTACTCGTCTATGTCACGCACGACCACGGCACCAGAATCACACAACTTGGGTGTGGTGGTGACAGCAGACTGTCTTTCGCCATAAACCTATCAACCCATAAACCTATGCCGGGGATCATAGTTCAAGGGTGGTGCCAGAATAGCTTGGCGCCTACAGGCGCCAAGCTATTCTGGCACCACCCTTGAACTGGGCATCTATTCTCACATAACCCTTCTTTCAGTCCGCCGCAACCCCAAGAGGCATAGATCCTCATGAGCCCCCGCATGTGCGGGGGCTCATGAGGATCTATGCCTCTTGCAGTAACCAATCGCCAGAGAAACAAGGAATTGAAATGAGAGATAGAGAAGAAACAATGTCACACACACACACACCTCTGCATGCTAGGTGTCAAGACCTACCCCTGTCACAAAACGACATTTCCTCGTGCTTATAATTTCCACAACACTTGTTTGAATATACAGCACAAAGACCTCAAACTCCACTTCATATACATAGCAACCGTCAGCACACGGCTCAGGATTATACTGACGAGCAAAAGAAATGCGACATTTTCGAAACCATCGGAAACACTCTTGGCTTGACTTCGCGAACGAAGATTCTATAGGGCTTGCCCACGTCGTCTGCAGGCATTTTCGTGGCTGCGGAGGCCAATCCGGGACAGGCAGGTTCGACCGCAGTGGCTGCAGGGGAAGGTCTGGTCAGGGTTCTGAGTTACGACAACTCTGTTTTTTCTTCTAAGCCGCTTGTCCTTAAGGTTAGCTCTGCGAGAGTCCTCAAAGGAGACGGCTGCCTTGTGAATGGTGGAGCGCCAGGTGTCACGGTCCGCAGCAAGCGAAGACCACTGGCGGTAGTCGATTTGGCAGGCACTAAGCGACTTCTTGAGACCGTCTTTGTATCTCTTCTTTGGTGCCCCTCTGTCTCGGTGTCCAGTGGCGAGCTCGCCGAACAGAGTGATCTTGGGTAGGCGATGATCCTTCATCCTGGAGACGTGCCCCGCCCAGCGAAGCTGTGTCCGCAGCAGCAAAGCCTCGATGCTCACAGTTTCCGCCTGTTCAAGGACCTCGACGTTGGTGACATAGTCACTCCAGTGAATGCTGAGGATGGTACGCAGGCAGCGCTGGTGAAAGCGTTCGAGGAGTCGTAGTTGGCTGCGGTAGAGGGCCCAGGACTCGGAACCGTACAGCAGGGTGGTGAGGACGACAGCTCTGTACACGCTGATCTTGGTGCCTTTTTTCAGCTGTTGATTGTGCCACACCCGCTTGAATAGTCGCCCGAAAGCACTGTTCGCTTTTGCCAGCCTGTTGTCCAGCTCCTTGTCCAGCTTGGCGTCTGACGTGATGATGCAGCCAAGGTAGGTAAACTGGTGTACAGACTTCAGTTCGGACTCGCCGATGGTGATGTGGGGAGGGCGATGCTCTTCCTTGGGTGCCGGCTGATGAAGGACCTCTGTCTTTTTCAGACTGACCTCAAGTCCAAAGAGCTGGGCAGCATCTGCGAAGCAGGACGTAATGCGCTGCAAGGCTCTCTCTGTGTGTGCAACGAGGGCAGCGTCATCAGCGAAGAGCAGCTCACGAATCAGTTGGTCTAGGGTTTTCGTGTGGGCCTGCAGTCGTCTGAGGTTGAACAGGCTGCCATCGAGACGATACCTGATGTACACTGCGTCGTCATCGTCGAGGTCCACTGTGGCCTGCTTCAACATCATGCTGAAGAAGATAGTGAAGAGGGTCGGTGCCAGCACGCAGCCTTGCTTCACGCCGTTGCGAATGGGGAATGGTTCTGAGAGGTCACTGTTTAGTCTGACCTGGCCTTGCTGGTCCTCGTGGAGCTGGACGATCATGTTGAGGAACTTTGGGGGACAACCTAGTCGCTCCAGGATCTGCCACATACCTTGCCTGCTCACAGTGTCAAACGCTTTTGTTAGGTCGACAAACGTTACGTACAGCCCTTTGTTCTGCTCGCGGCACTTCTCCTGAAGCTGTCTCAGCACAAAGACCATGTCGGTGGTACTCCTGTTGGCTCTGAAGCCACACTGACCCTCTGGAAGGTGGTCTTCAGCGATGGCAGGTACCAGCCGATTCAGGAGCAACCTTGCGAGAATTTTCCCGGCAATGGACAGCAGGGTAATTCCACGATAATTAGAGCAGGCAGACTTCTCTCCTTTGTTCTTGTACAGGGTGATGATGACTGCATCACGGAGATCCTTTGGTAGTGTTCCTTTTTCCCAGCAGCAGAGAAATGCGACATTTTCGAAACCATCGGAAACACTAATTCTCTACCATTAACACTAACATTTCTCTTGCTCGACAGTATATGTGTGCAAACTATTGTTTTGATCATGTGCACCTTGGCGTACCTACACCGACTATCCTAAGCCGAGTTCCGACGTAATTCACAATAATTTCAAACAGACTTCTCTACAGTGCTACACGCCGACCACACTTGATCGACTTGCGGATCCGGCCATGAATACTGAAGCACAGATCGAAGTCTGTCCTTGTTCCCAGCAGTACCTTGCTAGCTCTGACGAACGGTGAGGCGGAAGAAAGGCAAACCATTTCCATCCAGCCCAGTCCAAGAACGAGAGCAGTTCTGGTTAACTACTCTTATAACTGAGTGGACAAGGACTGAACCAAAACGGTACAGAGAAACTATAAAATCTCAAACTGAAAATGAATGCACGTCTGCAAATTAAGCGTGTTGGCATTGGATTTCTTTTTAAATCTGCTTTGAAGCTGTGCCCGAGGCGTTTTACCAAATTCAGTCAAAGACATACTTCAGATGCACACACAACTTTTCGATATGCTTGTTCAGAATGGAGGTATTTTTCCGCCAGTCGGGCAACGCGAATAGCTGGTGAGAACAAACAAATACAGCCGGCCCCAACAACCACTCTCAACGCCCGTCTGGTCAAGGCCAGGCCCTCAAACCCGTCCACCGTAAAGCCGCCAAATAGGCGACTGAAATTCCTGCATCCTCCTTCATCCGCGTAACATATATTAAACTAGCTACCAAAAGGTAAAGACCCAGGAGGTATATTTTCTGCAAAAGGCACATATCTTCATGGGCTCCTGCAGCTTGCTTCGCAGGAGCTCATGAAGATATGTGCCACTTGCAGAAAACATACCTCTTGCAAGCTACATGAGCTGTATGGGCGGCAAAGAAACGCTATCAAGCAGCGCGGGCTCTAGACAATCTCTGCATCTTGCACGCGGACGAGTCTCCAGGGAATAATATATTCATCTTGCATGCGGCCATCTATGTCTCTTACAGATGGAAGAAGTTCATCGTTGAATTATGGAGGCTGAGTGACTCTGGCCTCGCTGAGGTTTCCCCCAACTAAAACACTCTATCACGGAGGATAGGGCAAGGTGAAACCCTAGAAATCAGGGGCCAGTTGCATGAGCGAGCTTGCACCAGCCACCAAGTGGCTGGCGCATGATTAAACTCGCTCATGCAACTGGCCCCTGGGAAGAAAAGGATTCAGTGTGTGTGTGAGTGTGTGCGTGCGTGCGTGCGTGCGTGCGAAGTGTAGACGTTAGAAAAAGAGTTTGTATGTGCGCGCATGACTATTCTATCGGGCTCGGGAAGTTCCCCGCGTTGCCTAGCAGCGTCGGCCGCCATCTTAAGAGGATACCATAGTTATCGTATAGTAGCGAAATAGCGTTTCAACACGTTTTTCTTCCTCTTTGGAAACAATCAAAAACAGATTCTGTTAAGCGGTTTTCTACAGTGATGGCAAGACTTGCTGTTATTGTTTATAGTACGTCACGACTTTCCTGACATTACAAAAACAGCGATTACCCTATGAGCGCTTAGTCCCGTATCCTCACAAGATGGCCGCCACGACTGGCGTGATGACGTCAGCTGAGCCCTATACGACCTAAGCACGACGCTGCACCCATCCCATGCAAACGGATGTTGAAAATAGTAGCAGCTATGTTCTAAAAGTGGACGGTCGTGTCACTTTTACAAGTCAGTCCCCCTACAGAGCCAACATTCCTTTATCTAGGCAACTGTTCGAAACAATACTTAACACTAGGGCAAGACTGCGAAAGTACCGTCTGGACTGCAGTCCCTACGCAAGCCAAATCCATCCACATGAGCATGGCTTTTCGTGCGCGTGCGTGTAGTCTCCCAGGCGATTGTGAATCTATGCCTCTCAGTCATCTACGCGATCATTCCCATTTACACCCCAAAATGAGAAGTCTGCCAGCTTTTACGTCCGCGACTATGAAATCCACAGCAGTGGCAGATCTTGGCAAAGAGTCTGGTTGAACTTTTCTGCTGATTTCAGGTTCAAAGAAGCTGTCTCTAGGCAAGCTCCTTTCATCTGCACGAGGCACAGATTCTCATATGCACCTGCAGGGGCACATGAGAATCTATGCCGTTTGCCGATCTAGTCCTTCCTCCGTTTTACTTACTTCTCTGCTTCTCCTGTTAGAGTCGAGGTGTAGCGCTGTGACGGCGGAGATTTACCAAGGGATGCCAGCCACGTGGTGAAGGAGAAACTTTCTTGGTAGTCTCTCCCCCTTCTCGTCACACCACAATGAACCCTTTTCAAGTTGAAAGTAACACAGATCCCAATGATTTCCTTACAAGCTCGAAGGTCTTCGGCTGATGCGTAACTCCTGCATGCAAAGCTCAACTTTGTTGCAGAGACTCGGTAAGAAAACTATGCAAGGACTAAGCTCCGACACATACAGTCAGTGCCAAACTTGTTATCTCTCACCAACGGCACAAAATGTGAAGCTCCACGAAACAGCAGCCACATCATAAGGTAAAAAATCCATCACTGAACCTGTTTCCTATTCACGTGCAAAGGCACTGATTCTGATGTTTCCATGTAGCCGTATAATAGCAGTTTACAGCGGAATATAGAATAGTTCAAGTTCTGAAGACATTTACAACCCAAATGCACAAAATGCCATCCGGCCGACATCAGCCGCCGTTGGCCCGCGCACGGCTGTGCGCGGCCCGTGCGCGCCAACGGCGGCCCGATGACATTTTGGGCATTGTGAAGTCAACTGAAGTAGATAGATAAATCGAGCGTTGTCTCACTGAAGTTAAGCATGGTGCCGAACACACAGAGGCTGCTTGAGACACATTTAGTAACATGTCCATTTCAAGCCGAAGATGGCACTGGGAAAGAATGTATTCATAATTCGCATGATTATTCCTTGAAAAACCAAAAAAAGTAACGTGCTGGTCTATGATTTTTGGACCTTGCGTCTCTCAACCGTAATATCCAAAACCACTGACCAGCACGCACATGAGTGTTTATGTTCCTCATGCGGTGGAAGTCGTCTGCTGTTCAGGTTAGGACAAAGGCCTACTGCTGTTTCTGAAGCCCTCAGTTCGAACACGTGCACCAACCAAATCTTTCCCTCCCAGCGCCAGCTACAGGATATGGATCACCGTGAAAGCTCAAAGTCTGCGCCCGACTAATTTGGCGCCTGAAAAGGCGCCATGCTAGTACGACACTACTCTAGAGCCGTCACGGTCATCTGAATCAACTCATTCTACCCCAAGACCGAAATCCCCAAATTTTGAAGTCGTCCTCTGAACTTGACTGCGTTGCAGTGCAGGACACAGATCGACCAGGATAGTTCAAGGGTGATGCCAGAATAGCTTGGCGCCTATGAGCGCCAAGCTATTCTGGCATCACCCTTGAACTATCATGGTCAATCTTTATCTTGCTGTGGGGTGTCTGGGGTAGAATGAGTTAAACGCGAGCTGTGCGTTTTTGTGAGCAGATTGAAGATGGTATGACTTGCTGGCGCCTGATGAAGCTCTGGAAATACAAAACGGGTGGTATCTGTGATAGGATACAGGCAGATTGAGGATTACCAGTAGGTGGTTTGTTACATCAGGCTTGTTTGGTGATTTTTTTTTTTGTTTGTCTTTGTTTTGGTGTTTTTTTTTTTTTTTTTTTTTTTTTTTTTTTTTGGGGGGGGGGGGGGTGAGAAGGAAGGTGTGTACCGCTGTGTGTGTGTGTGTGTGTGTAAACCGGTTCTCTATCAACGTGAGTGTCACCAGCTGACACAAGCTGCTACCAAAATGCGACCGTCCACCCCCTGGGATTTGATGTGTTGTACCTCTGAAACCACAGCTGTACCGAGTTTACTTTCCTACCTACTTAATCATGCGCGCGCGCGCACGCACACACACACACACACAAGCGCGCACGCAAACTCTCTCTCTCCAGCCATACACAGCAGAGCTTACTTCTCTGTGCCTCGCTCTCAGCCAATGCGTACTTCTCTGTGCCTCTATTCGTCACGTACTACATTCAGCCACAGTCGTCATTCATCAACACTACCTTACACCATCAATCTACACTGTGAAAGCTCTTGGCGACTGTTCAGTCCGATTAGCTTGGCGCCTGATAAGGACACTATCCTTGAGCTGTCACCGTCGATCAACTTCCACTGTCAACTACAAACCAACCTGAAATAAAAGCCTAACTGCAACCACTACCATCACCCACCACCACCATCACCTGCCTCGACCAACCACCACCGCCATCATGGACCCATCGACACACAGCCAGCAGCAATGTCTAGGCCACGCAGTAAAGCAGTCGAAGGCGAACATAAGCAGTTACTATCAGAATTGTCCTATCAGCCTGATGTGTTGGAGAGACAGTCGCAGACCATCTTCCTCAATCTGGGCATGCAAATGGAGCCAAACTCAGCCAGAAAGAGGTCACAGATTCGCATCAGCCCCTGTTGTCTGCAGGGGTCGTGACAATATACATTTCTTGCAGATGGATCAGGCTTTAACTCATTCAGCCTGGCGCACGTATTTCCCAAATTTTGGAGGCATCATCCAACGACTACGCACCTGTTGCAGGAGATGGGTCGACCATGATAATTCAAGGGTAGTGCCAGATTAGCTTGGCGCCTGTCAGCGCCAAGCTAATCTGGCACTACCCTTGAATTATCATGGTCGACCCATCTCCTGCTGTAGTGCGTCAGGGCTGAATTAATACATATCCAAATACTGGAAGGTACACGAACAAGGATATTCCTAATTGGCCTGCTGTCTGGTAACCAATCTAAATGGGTACTACCCCACAGCTACCACTGTCAATCCATATCTAACAGATGCAACAGAAGGTGGAATGTTGATGCATGCCAATTTATATATATATTTTTTTTACCTGATGCTTTACATAACTGAATATTCGCACATGTACTAGTGGATGAAAACATCCCTTTTACAACTTCCATTATGAAATTGTAAAAAAAAAAAAAAATGTACGCTTGTCTGACTGGGGGGGAAAAAAAACAAAACAACACATACATCAGTAACTTGCTATGTGCGGACGTGACTTAATACAGCCAAGGTTCAGGTTCTGTGAGGTATGAGCCCAGGCCCCAGCGCCAGTCAAATCAATCTCCTCTTCTACCTAACGTTTCCCAGCTCCAATAGACACAGGTTCTACGTTTCTTGCATACATACGCGGGTCCTAATGATTTACGTCTGTGGCTGCAACGAAAGTAGTCACTAAAGTTTAAGCATGTGCCTACTCTGTTCTGGCTGATATGTGCGGGTCTCAGCTGGAGCCGGATTCAGGAAAAACGTACGTGCCGGATTCAGGAAAAACGTACCTGGGACTAG
This sequence comes from Semisulcospira habei, assembly GCA_036245525.1. NCBI lineage: Eukaryota > Metazoa > Mollusca > Gastropoda > Semisulcospiridae > Semisulcospira > Semisulcospira habei. Next base: position 280,304,198 of record BTPG01000002.1, on the reverse strand, counting down.
GCAGAGCCCAGTGGGAACCTTTCCGCCAGATTATGTAAGATCCATTTCAGAAACCATATTTACCACACACAAAAATTCAGTGTCGCACGTTTACATCGGTAGGACTGAAATCTCTGTAAATTCAAGGCAACAGAGCTACTGTGGTCCCACGAACAATGGATACAAAGTGGTTTCAGCAAAAGGCATAGATCCTCATGGCCCCCGCAATTAACCCATATCATCTATCTATCTATCTATCCCGTAGTCTTGCCGACCGTTGGGGCACCACCGATGACTTGGCAACCAGCTCACCCCATATCATACTGAGGCTAAAAGCTTGAAATTTGTACACTGCCGTATGCAAGCTACATTATAGTACTCACAGATAAGGATACAGACCAATGACTTTAGTTCAAGGGTGGTGCCAGAACAGCTTGCACTACCCTTAACTATTTTAGTCAAACTTATTTTACACACTGGTGTATTCCAAATGATAAGCCTTAAGGGTTAAGGGGGGGGGGGGGGTCATGAGGATCTATACCTCTTGCAGTACTGTGGTGTCCATTTTTTCCCTGGCAGTGAAAGAGTTAAAACAATCAAAGGCTAAACGTTTGTGGTCCTCTCCATTAGAGAAACACAATAAATTTCTGATATAACAAAACACCAGGTGGACCCAATTTTTTTCTTCTTGCTATCATATCCAAAGTTTGTTTTAAGTGAAGTAATCTACGCACTCTGAAAAAAGTATTTGATGCATCCAAGTTTTGCTACATCTTACCTTGTCACAACTAATACTGAGTAAGCAAAATGGAGTGTACCCTAATAGCAAAAAAAAAAAAAAAATAAAAATAAAAAAAATAAGAGGTATCTCATAGTACAGAGATGAGAGGAGCTGGTCAAAGGACTGACAGTAAAAAAACTACGACCAAGGCTTACCTCAGCTTCATACCAAAGTTTAGAAAACCGCCCACGCTAAGATCACGCAGCATAGCACTCGTCCTGGCCATGCATATTGGCGCAGAATTCGCCTTTGCACAGTATGAAATATCAGTCCGTGTTTGAAGTTATAGTCACAGCTGAACAGCTAACCCAGAAAGATTCCTCAACTTGAGGAACAGTGGATTTCTGCAAATAGATTCTCAGTATCTAATTGCAAAAATTCCTTCAAAATGGCCGCTTGATCACCCTTCCCTGCGCCCGAGGCTGGGATAAATTGGGCTGCCTCTAACAGCATGAGGCATAGACTCTCATAAGCCCCAACAACTGCAGGGCACCATGCCAATCTACGTCTCTTGCAGACAGGAGGGTTTTGGCCTACATACTGTATAACGTACACAGGCGGCAAGATCGACCTGTTGGCAAGTATGTAACACACAGTGCTTCGTCACTCAGTGTGTGTTTGTGAGAGAGAGAGAGAGAGAGCGAGAGCGAGCGAGTGTGTGGTTGCGTGTGTTCATGCGTGCGTTCGTGCGTTATTTTCAGCGATCATGATTTTTCCTCTGCATTCGTTAAAAATTTTTTTTTTTAAATCAATATGCCACGAATTTAACCCTTATCATTCGGAATACACCAGTGTGTGAAATAAGTTTGAATAAAATAGTTCACCACCCTTGAACGAAAGCCATTGGTCTACATCGTTATCTGTAAGTACTATAATAATGCAGCTTGCAGTGTACAAAATTAATATGAAGCTTTTAGCCTCAGTATGATACGGGTGGAACGCAAGACCCCAGGCCTGGCCAAAATGAGGAAAATTACCATGGATCAGCGGACGTACAGTCTAGCACCATCATGCGCGCGCACGCACGCACACACACACACACACACACACACACACACACACACACACACACACACACACACACACACACAGAGTTTCTATAGCCCTTCTTCCTGTCCACACAGCGAGTCTGTCAAATATCGTCCTCCGCTGAATCACAGTTTTAATGTGCATCTATAATGTATGCTGTTACTTAATTGTTACTTAACTGAGTTAGCCCTTTGGCTGTCGGTAGCGTGTCCCCACAGGAATCACCACGACCGACGGCAAAACTTGTTACCGAGTGACATGTTCTCTTTGATAATTTCAAAGATGTTAACCCCTTGCGTGTCGGTACCGCTACCGACAAGCAAAGGCCGGGTTGTGCATGTAAAGCGCCCTGAGCCCATCTTTGGGGACACTGCGCTATGCAAGAGCCGACTAGGTCTAAATTACTAGATACGAAATAAGTTCCGGCCTGCTGCTTTTTATAACAGCAGGACAGAATTTCCTTAGACCAAGCCCGCGCCGCTGTATACATACATATGCACTGTGAGCCGGTTTGTGTGCGAGGATAAAAGCTAGGTCAACTATTTCTGCCGACTGCCCAGGGGTGGTGGAAAGATGTAATTTTACGCTGACGCTAATTTCTAAACCTGACATCACACAGCCAGATAATTTTCTTTAGACTTTAATCCTCGTCGTGTCAACTGCATATAACAACAGCATGCGCAGATCCTCGTGGGCCCAAACATGTGCGAGGTCTGCCGCTTCTTACTCAGAATAATCCGTGTTACGTCCGTGTACATGAAACTCAGGTTGTCGAGAATTTATACATTTCATTTTGAACTTTACAGGCGGCTTCAGTCACGAAGGTCGATAATTTAAATTCTGTGCTGGTCCGTGATTTTGTACCTTACGGCTTCCAGGTGTGAGGTACAAAATCACAGACCAGCGCGGCATATGCGGGACGTATACACTCCAGCCAACTTGATCCGTCTGAAACGACACAGATCTCCTGTCCACACTTTACATCGGCGTGCCCGAAGCGGCGAGCACTTCACTACAACCACCTACGGCGGCCTAGCTGTGAGCTAAGCCGGCAAACATTTTAGGGGAAGTAGTCTGGGGCATGAGCGAGCTTAGTCCTGCGGTTTTCCCCTTCCTCTTCGTGCGCTGTGTTTGGCAAGCCTGAATAGGTGGCCTGGACATAATATCATCACACAAGCACATACAGGCATTCAAACGCACACCCATACCTACAGGCGGAGGTACACACCAACACCGAGTCAAACACAATGTCAACCACAGCGAGACACACACACGCAGGGGTAACACACTAATACAATATGAATATACTAGGAAACACATACTCACGCGCGAACAGACACATTGACAAACGCTTTGACGTGCACACAGAAACACGCTACCTGCAATGTGGTTGCACCAAAACACACAATACTCCGAAACATGAGTATCACACACACACACACTCTCACCCCCCCCCCCCCGGCCCCCCTCCCCCTCGATAAAAGCCAACACAGAAATGAACGAGATCCTTTCATCCAGCACGACAGACAGCTAGCTTGAGCCCAGCGACCCAACAAATCAAGCTGGCGCCAGTGGTTTGTGTGCTTTCCCGTACCTCCAATAACCAGCGCCAGCCCCGGCTCTACACAGCTAGACAGACGGCCGGCCCGCCATGTAAACCCTTCCGTCTGCAAGGGGCATAGATTCACACAAGCCCACAAGAGCCCATCAACCAGATCCCTGGCATCTGATAGAAATACAGATGTTCATGTGCCCTGCGCAACGCTGATCACCTGCCTTGAACAGCTACGCGCGTACAATGCGCATCCTACCCCAGTTTCACTTCCACAACCAGGGTAGCTCAAGTTTTTGTAACCATCTACCGAGCACTGTTAACCCATTCCATCCTGAGGCTGAGTGTGTAAAATTTGCTTATTGTCCTAAGAAGGCTGCATTACTGCCTAGGAGATAGATCAACTGTCTTAGTTCAAGGGTGGTGCCAGCATAGCTTGGCGCCTCAGGCTGGCACCATCCTTGAACTATCAGTCAAATTTATTTCAAGCAATGGGTGCATCAACTGTCTTAGTTCAAGGGTGGTGCCAGCATAGCTTGGCGCCTTAGGCGCCAAGCTACGCTGGCACCACCCTTGAACTATCAGTCAAATTTATTTCAAGCAATGGGTGCATCAGGATGAAAAGGGTTAAATAATGCCATAAGACCATGGCATGAGGGTAACGCCGGGTTTGCTTAGTGCTTCCCTAGACGCGGAGTAAATCAGCCATTATCCTTGAACTATCATGGCCGATCAGGCTTGAATGCGTAGCGGACGGACGTGCCAGTTTCGGCTGTCCCTCAAAATGAGGATGTTTTCGGGTTAGGCTTCTAACTGTAGACACAGACAGACCTGAACCAGCTTGAGGATACGACAGGCAGTCGGGTCAAAACGCTGCAATCTGTCGGAAAAAATTACCAAGTGAGCCGTTACATTTCCGCACTAAACAGCAGAGTAGCCTGCTGTGCATTACACAAAAGTTGCAGTAGAGAGATGTGTCACGAAAACAACAAGGGCTAAAAATGTGTATCAATTTCCCCCAGTTAAAAGCTGGGCACACGCTACCACAAACACCTATTGCCGGGCGCAATTTTGTGGTGGCAATGTTGCCGCCACAATTAGGGGCGCCTACAATATTGCCACCACAAATTGCGCCCCGATACAAACCGAGTCTATTTATTTGTGGTAATTGATTGTACATTGCTTAACGTCCCGACAGCAACAAGGCTTTCTCAGGACGTGCCTGCACTGCTTGTAAAAAAAAAAACAACTAAACAGAACATTGAATGTATGTCGCCAACCGGTCAAATACGTTAAATAAACCTAACACATGGGGCCTAAATAAAGCTAAGACCATCTAGCAACACACATCCAATATCAAGAGCTACAGGCAGTGCAGACAGTAGGGAGAGTTTTAAAAAGGCAAATACAGGTGAATGGACAAAGGGTAGACAGAAACACATGCCCCAGAATAGAGAGAAAAACCCACCCTGTGGGGCTGACCAGGGTGACCCTGGGAACTAAAAAATACCTAACCCCACCCAAGTCCCCCAGGGCAGACCCGGGTGGGTTTATTTGTGGTAGCCGGCAAGGCTCGAGCAATGTTGCCACCTCTCAGCCAATCAGCGGTGTCCTTGCGCCACTTCCCGTTTCTTCATCTTCCGAGCCGGAAAAATGGCGGAGAAGCTTAGCGACCGGGCTTTGAGACTGTTAACTCATTGGAGACGTGCCGCGTGCGGAAACGCTGTGAATAGCTGCGTATCCGTATGCGGCACGTCTCCAGTGAGTTAATTGATCAACCTTGTCCGAGAGTTCCCATGCACAGACCTGCCTACATGTTCATGTGGTTGTCAGGAAGATTTGGGAAAACTCTCAGTAAGATTCGTGAGACTGTCAGTAAGATTATAGTTCAACTGCACGATAAACCTTGCTTCCAGGGGCCAAAAATCAAACGAGGGGGGGGGGGGGGGGGGGGGTGGGGTGTTTGGCTAACTTGATCACCTATAAGAACATACATTGTCTATTCTGCTGTACCTAAAAGATATTAAGAAAATTACTGAGAAAATGGGCTACTTCACCAAAGCGTTTATAACTTTTTGGAATAGACAGATGTTTAAGTCTGTTTTTTTTTTTCTTAGCTCACATATGGATGGTTATCATGTTGTGGTGGAGTATAATTTGGTACCTGTTTATAATATTTACTGTAATTACAGGTAAATTAATTGAAAAAATGCACCGTGATTATTTTGATATAAAGGACAAAAAAAAAAGACATTAAACTGAAAAATGTGTCAGTGTGTGAAAATATGAATGTGTGTGAAAGTGGATTGAGATAATTTTACATTAGTGATCACGATGATCAGGCAATCCACTGATAATCCTTCAGGTAATCGAAGTTCACGTATCTCGTTGGGCGGACGTTGCTACAAATTGATCGCCAAGTTCGTCTGTTGGGCGAAAGTTTCGAACATTTCTGCAGGGAAATACTGATGCAAATAATCAAGTGGTGTCGCTTCCAACTCAAGTAGAGTTGTTGGGCCCACATATCGCGTGAAAGGTTGCAAAACAGGGTCTGAAATTGGCCGCTGATGCCAGATAGCATCGCCGCCGCCATCTTGCAGTCGTCGCCTCGGTAAACACTGCAGAAATACTCTGGTATCTTTGTCATCCCAGTCTGACAGATCGCTAGTATGCACACTAGACACACTTATGTCACTTCCCTTTGACTCGGAAACTGGGTTGTTGCCAATTTACTCCGAAATAGCTGTAAATTCTGGGTCACTGTTGCGCTTTCCAATTGGCTAGACAAAATTATAGGTCAGCACACAGTAGCCAATCAGGATCAGTCTTACTACTACCGGCAGAAACGGCACAATCAAACTGTCTTTTTGCCAAAACAAACCCCATAATACCAAAAAAAGCTACCGTAGAAAATTGATACATGACCGGAAGACCGTAAAAAAACACCCAAACTCGTAAGAAATACGGCGAAATCGTAAGAGTAGGCAGGTCTGCATGCATATGGGACTCCTGCAGCTCCGAATATTTGAACCGGGTGTGTGAGAGCTGTTCCATATATGGTAATGGCAGGTCAGTCAGTACTAACACATTGCACGCACATTGAAACGTGTGCCACGAAGCCGATGTGGCAGGTGGCAAATTGTTGCTTACCACACATTGCTAGTCGCAAATTCTGGTAGCATGGGCCCAGCCCCTTAGTCTTGAAAGTAATGCCAAAGAATAAGTAATAATGCTTTGACTTCCACCGCCACCACAACAAGGTAGGACACACCATGAGCGCACCTGGAAAAGACAGGTGCAACAAGCCAGAATCACCTGCTGCCCCAAATCTTGGGTCAATTTAGCATATGCCAGGCTGACCCCGGGTTAATCTGGCAAACGTGGTCAATTCTGCATACACCAGGTCAACCTGAGATAACTAAGGCATGAAAAAGTTTGGAGAGGAATGTAAAAGTAAACCATGCGGCAATAAAAATGCAAAGTTTTCACCATACCATTTTTTTCTCTCGTAAATATGCTTTGTTCCAGCTCATTTTGACATCATTTGTGAGAGAATGTTATGAGGAGTGTGTTATGTCTCTTGTAAATGGAATGTTTAGTCTTCAAATTCTCTCATTGCTGACTTGTGACTTCATCGATGACCCTACCATCACAGGATATTAAAAGTGAAATGTTGGCATCTGCAGAGGACGCAGCTGAAAACCTACCATCGTGCAGTGTCACTACCTACCTAAATAATCAACATGACTTACAGACATAAAAATCAAAAAGGTGTTTATTTTTAGGGTAGCGGCCATATTTACCTGATATGGCTATGGGTGTGTTCTTAATCACTGTGTCAATCACTGGAGCACCCAAAAAAATAAAAAATAAGGGTTTAAAAATAATTCACATTGAACGAAAAAAGATATTTTAAGTCAATGAATTGCACCGCAAGTTCTCATTCTCTAGTGAATTATATGAGTAAAATTTCTTTTGAGGCAGTTAACATCACAAGCAGTCCACAAATGATGTGCATTTAACACATCTCTTAGGAACCCTGCTTCTCAGAGTGTGTCCAGTCTAACTTATTTTCACCACTTATGAAACCCTGTGTCCTCCAAGGTAGCCAAGGATAACTCTTCCACTTTTGTGTGTGAAGACAGCTCAGGCAGTACCATCAACATCTGAAGTAAGCAGCAAAGAAAAATTTCTTGTTTTGTTGAGTGGCTCTTATTTTGCGGGTACATTTAGCAATATTTTTCACCTTTTTTATTGCCTCTGAGTATGATTATGTTGACCGTTCCATTTCCCTTCCAACTTGCTTCCTGGTATAAACTGCCATAATTCGGAAATGACACTGTGATTTTCATTGTATTGCAAGGATAAATTTCACTTTGCACAACGCATGGACTGTCTTTTGACAAATGGTCGACTTAGCTGAAATTGACTTCTCCTGCTGCCGTGTGGTGTCGCTGCTCTTATAAGGGGAAAAGTCACTATTCTCGGTGTCATAGGTGATAGCTGTTCGTGTGCATAGGCTTCAGTACTCGCGCTACACTACAGGCCGCAGGTATATCGCTCCTAAACTCGGTACCCGATTGGATGACATAGAATCCAGACACGCTAAGCGCAGTAAACCACATTAACTAATCCTACTGTGCGATATACCAGATGAAAACGAAAGCCTGTGAACAGAAAAAAACCCGACATACCCGTGGCATGCAGTATTTCGCGAGGACCAAAGATAATGTGCACGGACGGGGATCAACTAAAACACTGAGTTTTGCCCCTACTGTGTTTACGCCACCTAGCGGCAGCAGCAGTGAGCTAAGTCGCTCATTACGCAGGTAAAGTCCACAATCACAGAATTAGCACACGTAATAGACTTAAGCTTTGTATATAAAAGATGTTAAAATGTTACGTTAACCCTCCTAACCCCAAAGGCTGCATTTCTAAACTTTTGGAGGCGTTGTAGGAGATGGATTGATCATGATAACTTCAAGGGTAGTGCCAGATGAGCTTGGCGCGGCGCCAGAATGCGCCAAGCTCATCTGGCACTACCCTTGAATTATCATGATCAATCCATCTCCCGCTGCTGGGTCCCGGGGATAAATGGGCTACGCTTACTTGACATTCATTCAACGTGAAATCTGGCACAGAAACTGTCGCCATTTGCCCCAACACTGCATAGCGGGAAAGAGAGGCACTGTTTTTGCCATAGGGTTGCTGGGCTAGGCTGGCAGACCGCGCTGTACTATGGCGCTAGGTTGACATGGCTGGCAAAGCAATGGAGTGGGCGCAGGTGGGGCCCACTGAATTTAATGCCAGCTTCATGGGGACCGTTCCTCTTTTAACCTTCCACCCCTCACCCCCCCCCCACCCCTCACCCCCCGCCCCGCCCCCCCCCCCCCCCCCCCCCCCCCCCCCACACACACTCTACACATTACCCTACCGGACACTTCCGCGTCAGGTAGCACATGCACAAATATACGCCGCCGTGAACCCACTGAAATATTTCTTTCAAATTCAGAGTGTGGGTGGGTGGGGTGTGGAGAGGGAGGTGGGGAGTGGGGGGGAGGCACGACTGAAGGTGCTCAAAACTGAACGTGGGCGGTGGCGGCGGCGGTGGTGGTGGTGGTGGTGGTCGTCCTCTGTCTTCTACCCCTGTTACACTTTCAAGACCAGAAAGCCCGTCTTTAACATTTTACATCCTGGGGCTGATTTTTTTAAAAACTTTTGCTTACTGTCCTATGAAGGCTACATCACAAATTAGGATAGAGACTGATCAACCATTTAAGTTCAAGAGTGGTGCCAGAATAGCTTGGCGCCTCATGTGCTACGCTATTTTGACACCACCCTTGACCTATCATAGTCAAATTAATTTCAAGTAATGATGACGTATCAGAATAAAAAGGGTTAACACTTTCGAGACGTGCCGCCGGCATCCGGATTCGCGGCCTTCGGCCGCGAATCCCAATGCGACACGTCTCGAAAGAGTTAATCATCTGCTATGCGCTGTTAAAACAGACAAAACTCAGGTGAAGTATCTACGACAGCAAAAGGTTTGTGCCCCATTAGCTAGGCGCCTCTTCAAGCGTCGAGCTAATCAGGCATTACCCTTGAGCTCTCATGCTCGACCCATCTATGGCGGCTGGCGCTGCTGGCAGTGGAAGTTCTGTCCCATGCCCTACCCACCCCCCACCCCCCCCACCCCCGACACTCGCCCAATTCCAAGACCAGAACAGGTTTCCCTACCTCCTCATAATAAACCTAGCACTGCAGCTCGAGGAAAAATTCTATATTATTCCGGCCGAACCAATTTCGGGCTCGACAGTAATTTAGAACAATTACAATCGCGGTGCAGCCCGTGTTGCTGAACTAGGTTTGACACACGTGAGCTGGAAAATATACAATGTACCTTAGAACACGTCACAGCCCACGCTTGTGAATATTTTACCGTTATGGGCCTAGGGAGGAGAAGGCGAGATATAAGGGTTGAGATGCCAGGCAGGTGGGGGGGGGGGGGAGGGGGGGGGGGGGGGAGGTGAGCGAGTGGGGGGGGGGGGGGGGGAAGAGAACAAAACATACAGCATATACAGCGTACCGCACATTTAACCCTAATCAAATCGGAATACACCAGTGTGTTAAAAAAGTTTGACTAAAATAGTTCAAGGGTAGTGCCAGAATAGCTTGGCGCCTCTAGGCGCCAAGCTATTCTGGCACCACCCTTGAACTAAAGCCATTGGTCTGTATCCTTACCTGTAAGTACTATAATGCAGCTTGCATACGGCAGTGTACAAATTGGAAGCTTTTAGCCTCAGGATGACATGGGTTAACCCGTATCATACTGAGGTTAAAAGCTTCAAGCATTATTCAAGCGCTGGTTTAACCTTTTGACTGTCGGTAGTGATTTTTGTCGCGATGATTTCTGTGCAGAAATCATCGCGACAAAAACCGCTACCGACAGCTGAAGAGGTCATGGCGAGATAAGAATCATAATAAAATGATTTGTCCCTTCAAGCTTGAAGCTCGAAAACGTGGGTACGGCATGGGCAGTTCGAACACACACACACACACACACACACACACACTTTCTCTCTGTATACATGACCTGCGGGAACGACTGAAAAGATTGATTGATTGTACATTGCTTAACGTCCCGACAGCAACAAGGCTTTCTCAGGACGTGCCTGCACTGCTTGTGAAAAAAACCCCACAAAAAACCCCAGAACATTGAATGTATGTCGCCAGCCGGTCAAAGACGTTAAATAAACCTAACACATGGGGCCTAAATAAAGCTAAGACCATTTAGCAACACACATCCAATATCAAGAGCTACAGGCAGTGCAGACAGTAGGGAGAGTTTTAAAAAGGCAAATACAGGTGAATGGACAAAGGGTAGACAGAAACACATGCCCCAGAATAGAGAGAAAAACCCACCCTGTGGGGCTGACCAGGGTGACCCTGGGAACTAAAAAATACCTAACCCCACCCAAGTCCCCCAAGGCAGACCCGGGTAGGGTCGAGTAGCCGTCCTGGCATAGTATGACGAACTTAACTCGTTCAGCCCGACGCACGTATTTCCCAAATCTTGGAGGCGTCATCTAGCGACTATGCACCTGTTGCTGGAGATGGGTCGCCCATGATAATGAAGATGGGTCGACCATGATAATTCAAGGGTAGTGCCAGTTTAGCTTGGCGCCGATAGGCGCCAGGCTTAACTCCGCCGTTGCCGGTCCCAAACCCGGATGAGAAAGGAGGAGGGAAAACCTACGCCAAAACTGCAACAAGAAAAACTACGCCAAAACTGCTGCAAACTACGCCACTAGTACTTTTAGTGCCAGTTGGACAGTAAACTGGAACAAAGCAAACAAGCACCAAGTTAATCGGGCACTACCCCTGAATTATCATGGTCGACCCATCTCCTGCTGTAGTGCGTCAGGGCCGAGCCGGGTTAAACCGGTGTGCGCACCCAGACCCTCCGTTGCTATCTGAAACCCGCGTCCTAGGCCCGATATACGGAGCAAAGGTATGCTACATTCAATCTATCATTTGACGTATATTACTGAACTGCAAGAAGCACAGATTCTCGCGGGCCCTGCACTTGCTGCCAGGGCTCATAAGAGAACCTATAATTCAATGTCACCGATAGATTGTAGAATTGCACAGCTCCTGGCAATGGATGGGGCTCAAGAATGAAAGATGACACCCGTACTCAGCATCAACTGATGAGAGGGACGTTAGAAAACTTTATGAATGTAATTGCCCCCACCCTTCCCCACAGGCACCCACGTTGGCAAGGTCTTCAATACTACCACATCTACAACCAACCGACTAATGCCTCCATTGCAGCATCGTCTGCCTTACTCAACGTAAAAGACCTGCGTGGAACTGATCAAACATGCTATTGCTTAGGTCAAATGAAGTGCCACGGTAGCTGTAAATAACCCATTTCATCCAGATACAACCATCGCTTGAAATAGATTTAACTGATAGTTCACGAGTGGTGCCAGAATAACTTGGCGCCTGAGGCGCCAAGCTATCCTGGCACCACCCTTGAACGAAACAGTTGATCTACCTCCTAATCTGTAATGTAGCCTTCATAGGACAATAAGACAATTGTACAAAATCAGCCTCAGGAGGGAACGGGTTAAATAAATGCTTTTCGTTAGAAGGTGACATGAGAGTCCGAAATAGCTCAGGCGGTTAAACGTCGGAGCAGGATAGCGATGGGAATCGCCGGGTCGTGGGTTCGAATCCCGTCCCGGCCCCAGTAGCTGGACTCACAATCCAGGGGGAAAAACGGATTTGTTCAATAGCATGTCCGTTGAAAGGTCCTGGTAAATCAAAGTGGCACAGTTGGAGTGCGCCTGAGTTGATCAGTGTTCAGGTCGTACTCCACAGGCAATAGATTTCCCTGTCCCCCATGAGCCGCCCGTCAGGGCCGTCCATGATCACCTCGGTGCTGTGGACGTTAAACCCGAACTAACCAACCGGTGACATGGCTGGGCGCCTCTTGACACCAAACTAACGAGGCACCTTTACCAAGCTAACCTCATATCCTACGCAGCTTCGGCAGATGCAGTTGGAAGTGAAATAGATAACTAGGCACCCGGCAGGCAGGAAGGCAGCCAGGGTTGACATTCAACCTGCTCTCTCGCTATGTCTCTCTGGCCGTCACCCAACCCTTTCCGTTTGCACGAGACATAGATTATGATAGGCCCCACAGGCTACAAGAGCTCATAAAATTACTTGTTTGCTGCGGGGGGGGGGGGGGGGGGGGGATGGGTTGGCCCCATTTACTTGCATCTCTCGTCTATTGAGGAAGCTAACAGGTCTTTAAGTCTAAAGCTGCGTTTCTCTTTTGTGACAAAATTCCTATCGAACACACCCCCATCGGCCTCACACCCACCACCGTTGTCCCAGTGTGATTTAAACGTGCCACTCCCTCCTCCCTTCCCCAGGCGTCATTTTCTTCCGCGTCCTTTTCTCCTCCCTCCACGCATCACCACCCCAGCCCCTCCCCCTCCCTTCAACTCTGTCCTCCCCCCCCCCTCACCCCCCCCTCCCCTTCTTTTTCTCAACCCAGTTTTCCAGATACGACTTACAGGTTGAAGTCCGCGAAACCTCCGTCTGAACACAGCTTGATATGTCAGGACGAGGTTTGTCGGCAAGAGACGTTATGTCGTTACGAGTCCCTCATTCATCAATAACGTGACAATCTATACTTCTGAGAGACAGAGAAGATTCCGTCACGGTTGTACTAATTATTAAAGTCCCCTAACTAACAGTACTGGCAGCATAAACCGATCCGCTATAGGCGGCTCTAGGCACTGTTAAGCTGCAGTCTCACGCTGAAACCGCCGCAGCTTGAGGAAGCTCAACGCTATGAGGCATAGATTCTGTAGGAGGCACGCATTCTCATGAGCCCCTGCAGTCGCACGCTGAAACCGCCGCAGCTTGACGAAGCTCAACGCTGTGAGGCACAGATTCTGTAGAAGGCACGCATTCTCATGCGCCCCTGCAGTCGCACGCTGAAACCGCCGCAGCTTGAGGAAGCTCAACGCTATGAGGCACAGATTCTGTAGAAGGCACGCATTCTCATGCACCCCTGCAGTCGCAGGGGCTCATGAGAATGCATGCCTTCTACAGAAGAAAAAAAAAAAAGAGGGGCTGCTGAGAGTGGAGAGAGAACTGAGGACTGAGGGGCCCCTGCCAGCGTGACCGTACGGACCTAACGAGGCTAGGAGCAGAGAGGGATGGAAGGAAAGGCGAAGGAACGAAGGAAGGACGCTGTGTGCCTTTGTCCTGTCATTCTCCTTTTACTCGATCAATACCCCCACCCCACCCCTTGCGCACCTTCCCTATCCCCCTTGTTCAGCCCACCCCCTTCCCCACTCACCATCACCACGGTTCGCATCTCTGCCACTGCGAGATTTCTATTCAACTTTCTTTTCCAAGTCAGGCATGGGGAGAAGGGACCTCTCTCGGCTGTTTTCACTTGCAGCACCACCAGCGAGATACACTGGACCGCGATAGCTCAAAGTTAATGATTGCTTAGCTCGGCACCTGGAAAGGCGCTGTGCTAAACAGGTATAACCCGTGAGATGTCACAAGGCGATAGATCCACTGAGACTTGCACGCTGCTGTAGTACTCACAATACACACGGATTTTTTTTTTTTTTTTTTTTCAAAATTGGGACGCATTCAGCCCTGGAAGTGCAAACCGCGCCATCCTAGGTGAACGCCTCCAACCTGCAAGACGCGCATAATATTATCTTTTTGGGTCGAAAGAAGCAAGACTCACTAAGGCCAATGCACCGACCTTATTCGGAAATTTACGTGTGCAATCCTAATGCGTTGCTGCTGTAGCTGATAATGTCCTCCCATTTATTCTTCTACTTGTCAGTAGTCCTTTGAGACTGCTCATTATACATGAATGACAAGGTGTCCATTCATCTACCGGAGGCTAGAGAAGACACTCTTTGGAGTGAACAAACACATGCTAGGTGATATTACAGTGGTACACAAGCTGTCTGTGTGTGTGTGTGTGTGTGTGTGTGTGAGAGAGAGAGTGTTGGTTGGTTATTGGGGTTTAACGCGGAGCAGGCGACCAAGGCCAGAGAGAGAGAGAGAGAGAGAGAAATGCATGTGTCTTGAATTTCCAACTACGACTGAAAAAGCATTAGTTTGCGATCGGCCACCTCTTCGCCCTGGACACAAACTAGCAACGGTCCAGCCTCTCTCACAGAACTTATCGACCTGCAAAATAAACAGATCCTAATGAGCCCAAACATCTCTTGCTGTGTGCTCCTTTCTGGAATTAAGTCGCTCACCTTTTTCTACGAGGTTGGAGGTTATGTTTCCACCAAAGACTGAATCTGATAGAGCAGACACACAGAGGGAGACCAATGGAATGAAGCGAGACAAAAGCGCCTTGGTCCAGCAGAACCCACGAGTACAGAGTTGTGACCCCTGGCTCGGCCCCTGACCTCATGACCTCCCATAATGAGGTCTCTGCGTATGCCGATCTCACGGTGCTTGGGACAGCATAGTCGGACTGAGCCTAAAAATACCTGTTGGTTGCAGCCGTCCACTGTCCTGACTGACCAGGAATGGACATGTGGAGGCGAGTTGGGAATTTCTGGAAATCAAACACGGACGTGGACATAAACACACAAACTGTGGTCCGGCCTTTCTCTGGACTTCAAGTACTCGCAGATGACGAACCAGAACTGGACATACAGAAATATTCTCTCTCACTAAATAGTTCGTGGATCACTAGTAGGGATGCCTTAACCACTTGTATTATATGTCTTTCTATGCTGGGCCCAATTTATTCCCAATTAATTGATTGTACATTGCTTAACGTCCCGACAGCAACAAGGCTTTCTCAGGACGTGCCTGCACTGCTTGTGAAAAAAAAATAAACAGAACATTGAATGTATGTCGCCAGCGGTCAAATACATTAATAAACCTAACACATGGGGCCTAATAAAGCTAAGACCATTTAGCAACACACATCCAATATCAAGAGCTACAGGCAGTGCAGACAGTAGGGAGAGTTTTAAAAGGCAAATACAGGTGAATGGACCAAGGGTAGACAGAACACATGCCCAGAATAGAGAGAAAAACTCACCCTGTGGGGCTGACCAGGGTGACCCTGGGAACTAAAAAGTACCTAACCCCACCCAAGTCCCCCAGGGCAGACCCGGGTGGGGCTATTCCCAATTAAGCCTGGTATCCTTTTCATTTATTATTTGGACTACTTAGCTCTGTCTATGTGAGGAAGGGGGGGGGGGGGGTCTGTGAGTCTATAAGTATGTCCGTCTATGTGAACAGTGTTGTTAATTGTTTTACTTAAATGTATGTACATTTGTAGTTAGTCTTGTAGTTGTTAGCAACGGCAGGTTTGTAAAATGGCTGCCCGATGACGATGTCAATGCCTTAACCGTTGTAAAATAAAGTTTCATTGATTTCTTTCTCTCTCTCTCTCTCTCTCTCTCTCTCTCTCTCTCTCTCTCTCTCTCACCACACACACATACCGCAGTTAAAAAAAAAAAAAAATCTTGTCAGCTGCATCTTGAGAGCTGAGTGGGTGGACTTTATTTGGCAACAAGAACGAGAGAGAGAGAGAGAAGGGGGGGGGGGGGGAGAGAGAGAGAGAGCAGCTCTCTAGAAGAAAAACACTCCTTTGTGCTTTTCTCCAAGGCTTTGGGTTAAACGAGCCTTTTCCCTGCCTTGCTTTTCAAGCCCAGTTATTTCATGATCAAACGTGACGCCAGCATGTCCGAAGGGCTCTAGGACCCCGGCCGCAAATACAGCCCCCCCCCCCCCCCACCCCCCCCCCCCCCCCCCCCCCCCGTCTATATATGGTTCTCGTGCTTGTGCTTTCAAAGAGAAGCGTTTGTTGGAAGTCAGCGTTTGTTGGAAATCAAGCACGCTGAACAGTGCACAGGCCCATGGATTCTGTGGTGTCTTACGTCCAAACCTTGGACGAACCGTCAGTCCGCAAGCGGCATAGATTCTCATGAACCCCTGCGACTGGACTGCAGGGGTTCATGAGAATCTAGACCGCTTGCAGAGATCACTTTACGTATAATCACCCGAAGGAGTGGGTGGTAGAGGTGAATAAGACCGACTACTGAGGTGTACTCTGGCCGGTTTTCCATTCTCTTCCACCACAAAACTACAACGAATTTGAGGAGGAACAGAAAACTGGTCATGTTAGCAGACTATTCAAAATTCATACCCGTCAGTGCCATGCCCAAAATAAAAACAGACAAACTTCACAAGTAAATACGCATACACAGAGAGATTTTTTTTCACTCATTCAGCCCAACGGCCGTGTTTCCCAAATTTTGGAGGCGTCACTCTAACGACTATGCACCAGTTGTAGGAAATAAATGAAATAAAACTTTATTTTTCAAGGATAAATGATTAGGTACCTTCAATGACCTTTTTTCAATCATGTCCTTGACAGACGCCAAGCTAATCTGGCACTACCCTTGAATTATCATGGTCGACCCATCTCCTGCTGTAGTGCGTCAGGGTTGAATGAGTGAAGCAAAGTAAACACACACACACACACACACTCTCTGTCTCTCTCTCACAAACACACCAAAAACAACAACAATGACCATAATTTGTATCACGAATGCTGCGGGGAAAGCTAGGGAATGTTCGATCGGCACGCAGCCCTAGAACTTGGCTCATTTTCCGAACTTGGCTAAAATGTAGGCACAAGGACAAGAAAAAAAATGTAAAGGGAGGATAGTGGTGACTGGTGTGTGTGTGTGTGTGTGTGTGCGCGCGCGAGTGCACGTGTGTACTGTCAAATCTATGCTGTGTGCACATCCATGATCTATTATCCTAAAGAGAACACGTGGAAGCGGAGCAGTGCAAATCCACAGGAGAAGCCTGCAGGATGAGTTCGGCTGCAAACTACAACGTGCATGTATGGGCAAACTCCCACTGTGGTGATAATAACTGAACGGAGAAGGAAACGGGGCGGGAGGGAAGGGGTGTCACACTGTGCACGGTGATGCTAATCTATACTACTTGCGTACATGCCATGCGCACGTATAGCCTGTACTACTTCCACCCCCCCCCCCCACCCCCCTCCCACACACACACACAACCAAACAGCCGGTTTGTCACTTGATAAGACCGTCTGTTCGTCACTGACAAAAACCGTGCCAGATTAGCGTGGCGCCGCTCAGCGCCCCGCTAATCTGGCACTGTCCTTTTACAATCGTGGTCGATCCGCCTCGCGCAGTTGGCGCTAGCAGTGAAAGACGTGCTTAAATATGTACACAATATTCAAGCGGCACGATGCAAACACAGCCCTTCCTGTCACCGCTGGAAAACAAAGTACAGCGTATGATATACACTGTCTCTGCGCAAGCCTTTCTTGTATATAATGCAAGAGGCTTAGATTCTCATGAGCCCCTGCATTTGCAGGGGCTAATGTGAATCTATGCCTCTTGCTAGTGCAAAGTCTGGTCCAATGTACTGTCAAATGGAGGAAGTCATGAGATTTTAGTATGTACACATGTGCCTGGCTGTCAGGCTCAGCCCCGGGTTGAAACATTAAATATTTTTACGATTTACGGTTAAAATTCAACTAGAACTAAAACTACTGAAGCGCAGTACTTAGTTCTCGTCGCTTCCCGTGGAGCTAATAGGGCCGGAACATCATCAAAACTGGGCACATACGGTGTAGGAAAATAACACTGGAGGAAAACAATAGTGGAGAAAATAACCTCTCTCTCTGCGTGCGTGTGTGTGTGTGTGTGTGTACCCTTATCATTCGGAATACACCAGTGTGTGAAATAAGTTTGACTAAAATAGTTAAGGGTAGTGCCAGAATAGCTTGGCGCCTCTAGGCGCCAAGCTATTCTGGCACCACCCTTGAACTAAAGCCATTGGTCTATATCCTTATTTGTAAGTACCATAATGTTGCTTGCGTATGGCAGTGTACACATTGGAAGCTTTAAGCCTCAGTATGATTTGGGTTAAGAGAGACAGAGGCGAACGGCCTCATACTCCAGTGAGAAGGCCCGAAAACTTGTTCACCAAAGAGAGAAAGAGCAGACACGCAACCCAACACGCCAACCAACACGGCGAATCTCATCACCCAGAAAGGCGTGCATAAAGGGCCTGGCGGCCACACAACCCAACGCACCGCCTACGGGGCCTCATGGGGGAAGGTTTGAAGCTGACGATAACTTTAACACAGCAAGCTTTTCAGTCACTGGCTTGGCAAATGGAATACATCACTGAACAGTGCGAGCATTGTGCCTAAATTCATGTGCCGCAGTTACAAGTGATCATAAACGTTATAATGTCAAAATGTCTCTCATCTCAGCCTACACAAGCGATCCTTTTTTGGTCCATATGCGGTCTTTTTATGACTCTCACCATAAATAATTACCCAATAGAGGTATAGGTCAGGATGCCTGCAGTGTCATCGATGTAGCTGATGGGATGTAATATTGGCATTTTGTCTTTACCTGACTGCGTTTTTTGTTTGGGGAAAATGAACGTTCTATATTCGGACACCACTGAACGATGCTCCTGTGAAACAGACTTATTCAACATGAAATATGTACAGTGATTGTTTATCAGAAGCAGCTGAGGAGGCAACATAACAAAGCTCTTAACATATTTGTGTGCTAGTCAGGGATTTTGGACGTCACAGCTTTAGTCCGCAAGGTCCAACATCACAGAACTGCACACAATGATGAATAGCCATGGAACTAAAACTAAAAGTGAGGCAGACACAGCAACCTCCTGATGAGTGAAATCGCCTCATTGAAACAAGCTGTGTCAGCGGCGTCCACAGTGAGAGAAGAAGTGGTGAAGCCTGCGCTATCTGTGTGTCGGCTGAGAGAGTTCACAATCGATAGCTCGGCTGGAGATTTCCTGCCTTCTAGCATGGCTTGACTCCACACAGAGATGCGGGCTTGGCTCGACTCTGACTCGAGTGGCTCAAGTCAGTGTGTGTGCGTGTATGCATGGGTTGCTGATGGCGGTGGTGTTGGGGCAGTGGTGTCTGTGTTGTGCCAATATGCGTGCATGCGTGTGTGTGTGTGTGTGTTGCAGTGATCCACAGCCGCCCTGCTATCACCGAGACCAACAAATATACACACACACGTCATGTGTGTGTGTGTGTAAATATGCACACACACGTCAGTGTGTGTGTGTGTGTGTGTGTGTGTGTGTGTGTGTGTGTGTGTGTGTGTGTGTGTGTGTGTAGTGACCCACTGCTGTCGTGCTATCGAGGAGACCAACACACACACACCTGACAACTGGACTCTCCTCTCCAGTTTGAGATCAAATGAATTTTTAAACCCAACCGCAACAAAAACAAAATGTAAGCATACCAAATGTTTATGCTCCTCTCCGCTCATTTGATTTAGTTCGGCGCATACCACTTCACAGACCTACAAATCTGATACGGGCTATAAACAGTTTTTCTATGTAGCACACACACCCATGGCCCGCTAATTCGTTTGATTCATCCCTCCATATCTGGGTAGGTAGCCAGGCCGGCCGCCTGCATAATCTGAAAACTCGAGACAAAAAAATCTGAACTGGAATGAGGACTCGATCGCGGTCACCTGGCAATGTTCCACACCAGCCGCTAAACAGACGCTAGTAGTGTAATTTACATCAGCAAGAGACACAGATCCTAATGAGCCCAACAATTGCGGGGACTTGTGCGGATCTATGCCTCTTGCAGTCTGTCCTTTACGTTTGTGTTTCTTTTAGTAGACGAGAAAACTGTGTTCCGGCTATGGCAGTATTATACTTTGTGCAGCCGGCTGTCTCCAGTCCAAAAACTATGACACCTAGGTTGGTCCAAATGCAACAAGTCATTCCTGGCCAATGACAACGGACGGCTCTGCACAGACACTCCCTTTTGCTACGGTACACATGCAAAAGATGTTGGGAAATGTCGGTGTACTCCATTGAGAGGTCAAGCAATTTGAGCACCCTTTGGTTTGCACATTTTTGCCACCTGTATAACCTGTTATGCAGAAAACCATTTTGCTTGAAATTAATTTGACTATGATAGTTCAAGGGTGGTGCCAGAAATATAGCGTGGCACTTTAGGCGCCAAGCTTTTCTGGCACCATCCTTGAACTAAAATGGTTGATCTATCTCCTAATCTGTAATGTAGCCTTCATAGGACAATAATCAATTTCTTTTTAAAAATCAGCCTCAGGATTTAACGGGATTACGACGCGCCAAATAATTGTTGCGTTTGTTCATGACTGCTAAGCAAAGCACCCATGCATCTGTCACATGGCCCGCAGTGAAGGCTTACGGTCCGGGTTTGGGGGCCGAGTTACACCTTAGGTATAGTTCGCGTACTGTCAGTCTAGTAATATACAGTGTAAAAACCCAGAGATTATTATTTTGGGAGTGGGAGTGGTGGAGGTTTAGTCCTAACATCCCCCCCCCCCCCCCACGGGCAGTAAAGCGGGAAATACAAGCTACGGTTGGTGTCTTCGACGAAATGTCCCGGAAGCTGATGTTGCCCAAATGAACCACGAACTGTCATGGTCGACCCACAACAGGTACCCTGTACAACAAAGATCCTCTTCTAAAATCGGCCCTAAGCCGCCAGACGCTAAATACTGCAACATGCACACCATATAGTTCAGGGGCCAGTTGCATGAGCGAGCTTAGCGGCGCACCTTGCTTAGTGGCTGGTGCAGGACTAAGCTCGCTCATGCAATCGGCCCCAGTTGTCCGGATGACGACATCACAGCCAGTTCATTTGGGAAACGAATGTAAGGAGTCAAGCAAAAAGTAAGTTCATGTTGAGGACCCCTGTTCCCGAGTAGCAAATCGTCTTCGGGCCCACGGCGGCCGTTGTGGGCCCGAAGACCTTTGCTTACTGGGTCGTCAGTGTTCATAAAGTAACCTGCTTGAACTCAAATGGACGAGGTTTGTTCCTGGGCTTTATTCAGTTCGAGCCTGGACAGTTGCTAATGCAATACAGGGTCTGTCTGTGTGTGTGTGTGTGTGTGTGTGTGTGTGTGTGTGTGTGTGTGTGTGTGTGTGTGTGTGTGTGTGTGTGTGTGTACGGGGCTACCGGGGGGAGGGGGGGGGGGGGAGACAGAAATCAAGAACTTAGACGCCTGACAGTTCTGTTAGGATGCATCTCACTCTCCCACGTCGAAGAACAATGCCAAAATCTGTCATTTCTAAATGAAACCTCACACAAAATGTTCTCATTTCAAAAACTGAACGACACAAATTTTTGCATCTTCTGTACTCTGTTACACCGAGATACAGAGAGATTGATATACATCAGCTGAAATACCAACAAAAAAACAAAAAATGTGTGTCATTGTTACTCTCGCCATAGTTTTTAGGCCCACGGGAAATACTGACAGGGACACTGACTCGCCCCCGCCCCCACCCCCCCCCCCCCTCCGCCCCTCTTTTGTTTTCTTTTACCAGAAATTCCCGTGCGAGTGTGTGACTGACCATCAGTCCCCACAAAACAGTCATAAACCCAAGTACCTATACTTAACTGCTACAAAGGGATGTTGAAAGGAAATTTCCGCAACAGCCCCTTGACCTGAAAGCTGAAGTACAGCAAAAAGCACGTGTACTTGTAAACTGTTCCGTGTCCTCTGCATTCCATCTGCAAGAGGTAAAGATTCCCATGAGCCCCTGCAACCGCAGGGGCTCATGAGAATCTATGCCTCTGTGGGCATAGATCGTCCTCAGCTACACCCTCAGTCCGAGTTAGTCATCAGGTGGCAATCCGTAGCAAAGTACTTGTACGTGTCCTCTGTAGGCCGTGTGACAGGCTGCAACAGACTCCCCTTGACACAGTCCCCCGATCCCGCTAGTACAATGCAATGTAATACACTCACTCCAATAACTAAGCGGTAAGTCTCCTTTTCTTCATCTTCGTCTTCATGTCTATATGAGAAGGAAAAGAAGCGGCGGCGAGGGGGGCTTTTTTTAAAAACATAATTATCCCATATCATACCAGTTGAGGCTAAAAGCTTCAAATTTGTACACTGCCATATGCAAGCTACATTATAGTACTTACAGATAAGGATAGAGACCAATGGCTTCAGTTCAAGGGTGGTGCCAGAATAGCTTGGCGCCTAGAGGGGCCAAGCTATTCTGGCGCTACCCTTGAACTATTTTAGTCAAACTTCTTTCACGCACTGGTGTATTCCGACTGATACGGGTTACAAGTTTCACTCTTTCACTGATTACTGTGACCCGGTTACAGCAAACTCCCCTTACAACAAGGTCACTTTGTCAGAGGTCCCAGCTACACTCAATGTAAATTACTTCGCTTAACCCTTTGGGTGTCGTAGCGGTTTTAGTCGCGAGGATCCCTGCAGAAATCGTCGCGACCCGCCAAAAGGTTAAAGCGACGTACTCTAAGCAGTAAAGGGTTCAAGGCCCACTACCGCTGTAACTGATCAAAAGGTACACTTATGTAACAGCTGGTTACAAAACGCTAAACACAGGTCTAGTTATCGTTCATTTAGACACAGGACAATCCAGCTCAGCACACGTCGTCTTTAAATCGAGTAACCTGGCAAATGACTCCACTGCGTTCTAGAAATACAAGTAACAACGCTTTACGTACGAGAAACAGCTAAAAATAGATCGACACGCTAACGTCAGCACATAATAAATAAATGCGATTGCGCGCGTCAGTGCTTTTGCCCCGTGTTCAAACTACTGTTAAAGTTCATTAGGCGTGTCGACAAGACATAACAGACACAAATGGTGCTGAAATGTGTCTTCAGATTTATGCGTAATGGTGTTTCAATAGATCAGGAAACATGCTCTTAGTGTGTCAGCAACGGCAGGTACGGAAAAATGACATAGTCACTGACTGTGTTAATATCTTCACCGTTGTAAAATAAAGATTCATTGATTCATAGATTAATCGATTCAGTTAACTCTTCTACCCCAAGACCGAAATACCCAAATTTTAAAGTCATCCTCTGAAAACTGCGTTGCAGTGCAGGACACAAATCGACCATGATAGTTCAAGGGTGATGCCAGAATAGCTTGGCGCCCATAGGCGCCAAGCTATTCTGGCATCACCCTTGAACTATCATGGTCGATCCTTATCTTGCTGTGGTGTGTCTGGGGTAGAATGAGTTAAATAATGGTGGACAAAGAGACTGCCTTAACTCATTCTCCCCCAGACACACCACAGCAAGATAAGGATCGACCATGATAGTTCAAGGGTGATGCCAGAATAGCTTGGCGCCTATGGGCGCCAAGCTATTCTGGCATCACCCTTGAAGTATCATGGTCGATCTGTGTCCTGCACTGCAGTGCAGTCTTCAGAGGACCGCGGCAACATTTGGGGATTTCGGTCTTGGGCTACATGGATGTGGCAACATGAAAGACTTATCTGCTAAGTGTATAATAAATTATTATACACTTCAGGAAGAACAGAGAAGTCTGTCAGTGACCTGTTCCCACGAAAGGGACCTTAAGTCGCGTTCTGCCAAATGGAGCTACGGGCCAAAAGGAGTGCTGGGGGTCATCTTGGGTCAGTTTGAGTGATTAACTTTAAATGCATGTTTCTCGCTTGATGACAGGTCTACAACAATAGTTTTGGCATCAAATTAATTTGTAATACTAGTAGATTTTAATGGTGTAAATATCTCAAAACTCACAATTTCCAACTTATGGTCGCTTTCGTGAGAACAGGTCAATTTATTATGCAAGGGAGTTCCTTCCATTACTCTCAAAAGGCAGGGGAAAACCTCTGGTACCTGCATGTGCCTACTCACCTGGCCTGTGAAAAGAAGGGTAGAGACGTCTTAGTTAAGGCAAGACAACACTGACGACCTGTTGTGTGGGCAAATTTTAGCAAGGAAAGCAGGTCGCTTTAAAATGTGGGATCTCTTTCACCACACTACATCCGCGGCTTCCTGTACTTCAAAAACTGAAACCAAACAGAACTTTCCATGCTGACAATTAGAATTTGTCCTCTGTCAAAACGCCACTCTTTGTGATGAGAAAATAACACAGGCAATGACTCCCATTTTATGTCAGACGACGAATCCTATCAAAATGACATACGCTTTGTTAAAGTCTACATAGGATCAAAGACAAAGTGTGTGACAAAACTATGAGCTCATCGCTCTATTTCCATACCGTGCAATGGGAAAAAATCTGACGTCACTGATCTAAATCTGCTCACTGACGAACAATGCCTAAGCAGAGGGGGCCTGGGACAAACACTTGATCGCATGGTGTTTAAAGTACCATTACGCAAAAATCTCAAGACACATATCAGCACCATTTGTGTTTGTCATGCCCTGTCGACACACCTATTGAAGTTTAACAGCAGTTTGTACACGCAGCAAAGCACACGCATAATCGCACTTACTTATTCTGTGTTGCCGTTTGTATGTCAACTATTTATGTTTTTCGTACTGAAAGCGCTGTATAATAAATACAATGGGGTGAAGTCACCGTCAAGTTACTTGATATAAGGACGGCGTGGGTTTAACTGGATTGTCCTGTGTGTAAATGAACCAGAGCCAGACCCGCGTGCAGCGTTTTATGACCATCTGCTACAGAAGTGAATTTCTGAACTGTTACGGCGTGAGTGGGCCTTTAACCTTTTGGCTGCCTGTAGCGCTTGTTGTCGCGATGATTCCTGCAGGAATCAGTGCGACTAAACGCGCTGCCGACAGCCAAGGGGTTAACCCCCCTTCCGCATACAGTCAGGGGTGCAGCCAGAAGGCGGTTAATCTGTGTACATTGATCAACGAATCCTGATCCAAACGGCTTATGCTGAAGAGGACAACACCCTATGACGATAAGCTAGCTAATCTAAATACGTGGAATTCAACCTCACGATCCGCTGTTCATTTCGACTTAGTTGTAGAGACACGCAAAGGTCGAATAATCCGACTGTGCGCGACCGTGACGTCGATAATGATCTATTGCATTTGGGATGAAAACCAAATACTGCTGCCTCTTCTCTGACCCTACCCTTGAGATGTCACGGTCGACCCATCTGTTGTACTGGCAGTGAAAGAGCGCGTGTCGATAGTGAACAGAAACGCTAATCAGACACTACCCTTGAAATATCACGTTCGAGCCATCTCTTGCCGTTGAAGTGAAGAGTTTATGATAACAGTGAATACCAGAAGTGTTTAGCCGGTTCAGCGCCGAGATAATTTGAACACTATCCAACTGCAAGAGGCATAGATCATCATGAGCCCCCGCAGTTGCGGGGGCTCATGAGGAACTATGCCTCTTGCTGACACTACTTTGAACCAATGTTCCTCGGACAACTAGGTTTGTTTGTTTTTTTGTCTGGAATTAACCCATACAGCCCTGACGCACTACGGAAGGAGATGGTTGGTTGGTTGTACATTGCTTAACGTCCCGACAGCAACAAGACTTTCTCAGGACGTGCCTCCATTGCTTGTGAAAAAAACAAAACTAAACAGAATATTAAATGTATGTCGCCTGCCGGTCTAATACGCTAAATAAACCTAAGACCATTTAGCAACACACATCCAATATCAAGAGCTATAGGCAACGCAGACAGTAGGGAGAGTTTTAAAAACGGATGGTTGGTTGTACATTGCTTAACGTCCCGACAGCAACAAGGCTTTCTCAGGACGTGCCTGCACTGCTTGTGAAAAAACAACTAAACAGAATATTAAATTATGTCGCCAGCCGGTCAAATACGCTAAAAAAAACCTAAGACCATTTAGCAACACACATCCAATATCAAGAGCCATAGGCAGCGCAGACAGTAGGGAGAGTTTTAAAAAAGGATGGTTGGTTGTACATTGCTTAACGTCCCGACAGCAACAAGGCTTTCTCAGGACGTGCCTGCACTGCTTGTGAAAAAAAACAACTAAATAGAATATTGAATGTATGTCGCCATCCGGTCAAATACGCTAAATAAACTTAAGACCATTTAGCAACACACAACCAATATCAAGAGCTACAGGCAGCGCAGACAGTAAGGAGAGTTTAAAAAAGGATGGTTGGTTGTACATAGCTTAACGTCCCGACAGCAACAAGGTTTTTTCAGGACGTGCCTGCACTGCTTGTGAAAAAATAAAAAAAATAAAAATAAACAGAATATTGATTGATTGATTGTACAGTGCTTAACGTCCCGACAGCAACAAGGCTTTCTCAGGACGTGCCTGCACTGCTGGTGAAAAAAAAACTAAACAGAAAATTGAATGTATGTCGCCAGCCGGTCAAATACATTAAATAAACCTACAACATGGGGCATAAATAAAGCTAAGACCATTTAGCAACACACATCCAATATCAAGAGCTACAGGCAGTGCAGACAGTAGGGAGAGTTTGAAAAAGGCAAATACAGGTGAATGGACAAAGGGTAGACAGAAACACATGCCCCAGAATAGAGAGAAAAACCCACCCTGTGGGGCTGACCAGGGTGACCCTGGGAACTAAAAAATACCTAACCCCACCCAAGTCCCCCAGGGCAGACCCGGGTGGGGCAAACAGAATATTGAATGTATGTCGCCAGCCGGTCTAATACACTAAATAAACCTAAGACCATTTAGCAACACAGCCAATATCAAGAGCTATAGGAGCGCAGACAGTAGGGACAGTTTAAAAAAGGAAAATACAGGTGAATGGACCAAAGGGTAGACAGAAACACATGCCCCAGAATAGAGGGGAAAACCCACCCTGTGGGGCTGACCAGGGTGACCCTGGGAACTAAAAAGTAGTTAACCCCACCCCAAGTCCCCCAGGGCAGACCTGGGTGGGGGGGTACAGCAGGAGATCGATTGATTGTACATTGCTTAACGTCCCGACAGCAACATGACTTTCTCACGACGTGCCTGCATTGCTTATGAAACAAACTAAACAGAATATTGAATATATGTTGCCAGCCGCTCTAATACGCTAAATAAACCTAAGACGATTTAGCAACACTCATCCAATATCAAGAGCTACAAGCAGCGCAGACAGTAGGGAGAGTTTAAAAAAGGAAAATACAGGTGAATGGACACACGTGCCCCAGAATAAACGGGAAAACCCACCCTGTGGGGCTGACCAAGGTGACCCTGGGAACGAAAAAGTAGTTAATACCACCCAAGTCCCCCAGGGCAGACCCGGGTGGGGGTAGCAGGAGATGGGTCGACCATGATAATTCAAGGGCAGTGCCAGATTAGCTTAGCGCCAAGCCTGTCGGCGCCAAGCTAATCTGGCACTGCCCTTGAATTATCATGGTCGATCCATCTCCTGCCACTGGTGCATAGTCATCAGATGACGCCTCCAAAATTTGGGAAATACGGCCGTCGGGCTGCACGAGTTAACGAAGATTGCGGAAATACAGTCTGCGTCAACTGGCGCCGAACGGGTTAAAACATCGTCGTGTAACTGGTAAACCGCGTATCTGACACACTGAAGTGTCAGACGGGAGGTTTCCAGTGCAATGACGATATGCTGAGTACAAGATACTGGCACGGGCCGAGGTTGATACAACACGGACTTCAAATCCTTTGTTTCCGCCTGACATCCATTGTGCCCTGCAAAGGCAAAACTGAGACAAAACTGAGACAGCAAGTTTGGTGTTTTTTTGTTTTTGTTTGGTGAAAAGCGAGATACGCATTGTGCTAGAATGGAAATCTCGTTTTTCACAAGCATGGACTTGCCGTCTTTTGCCTTCACACGGTAGTGTAGCGTATGCCTGACGAGGTAACCCCAAAGTAAACAGAAAATGTGAAATCAAGGCTGTACGTGTAAACCTCCACCTCTGCTACGAGTGGACACACGTATAGTTACCGAACGTCCACACAGTCGCATACACTGTGATGAAACTACGAGTGGACACACGTATAGTTACCGAACGTCCACACAGTCGCATACACTGTGATGAAACTACGAGTGGACACACGTATAGTTACCGAACACAGTCACATACACTGTGATGAAACTACGAGTGGACACACGTATAGTTACCGAACACAGTCACATACACTGTGATGAAACTACGAGTGGACACACGTATAGTTACCGAACGTCCACACAGTCACATACACTGTGATGAAACGCCACATAGCAGCAGTACTCCATTTTCCAAAACAATGTCGTCCACAATCCCTAATGTCCGAATTTGTCTCACAAACCGATGACCAGTAAAGACGTGTAACACCAACGCTGCTGTTATCACATATGACAGTATTAATGGCATCCCTCGCATATATGTGGTTGACAAGGATTGTTTCATATGCAATAGAATTCACACCACGCATATCAAATTCTCACACTCTTCGCGTGTACGCGCGCGGATTGCACGTGCAGAACTACTACGCAGCTGAAAAGGACGAGAGAAGGTAATCGAGCACGTGGGGTGTGGCGAGAAAAAAAAAAAGAGAAAAAGCCCAGAGTGATAATTAATTGCGCACCGATCATCAATCGATTTTTCCGATTCAACTATATTTCTTTCGATCTGAACAGCCCAACTGCGGTTGACAGAAAAGCCTGACAGATGGAGGGTAGTGCCCCAATTATGTTGGCGTGGAACTCAACGGTGATAAACGACTTGCGGAAGAAAAAAAAAAAAAAAAAAAAAAAAAAAGCTACTGCGCTAAACCCATTCAGCCCTGACGCACTACAGCAGGAGATGGGTCGACCATGATAATTCAAAGGTTGTGCAAGATTAGCTTGGCGCCTGTCGGCGCCAAGCTAATCTGGCACTACCCTTGAATTATCATGGTCGACCCATCTCCTGCAACAGGTGCATAGTCGTTAGATGACGCCTCCAAAATTTTGGAAATACGTGCGCCGAGCCTGTTCCGTGCCGAGATAATGTGAATACCACCCAACTGCAAGAAGTATAGATCCTCATGAGCCCCGGCAGTCGCGGGGGCTCATGAGAATCTATGCCTCTTGCTGACACCATTTTCAACCCATGTTCCTTGGCACAAGCAGACAACAGAAGACAGAACGATCGTGACAGTTCAAGGGTGGTGCCAGCAATAGCCTGGCGCCTGAAGACGCCAAGTTACTCCGTCCCCACACTTAGCCTATAGGGCTCGGGAAGTTCCCCGCGTTGCCTAGCAGCGTCCAATCGTCAGTCACCATCTTATGAGGATACCAAAGTCATGAGATAGTAGCGAAATAGTGTTTCAACACGTTTTTCTTTCATTTTTCTTCCTCTTTGGAAACAAACAAAAACAGATTTTGGTGAGCGGTTTCCTACAGTGATGGCCAGACTTGCTGTTATTGCTTATCGCACGTCAGCGCTTTCCTGACATTACAAAAACAGCGATTTTCCTATGAGCGCTTAGTCCCGTATCCTCACAAGATGGCCGCCACGACTGGCGTGATGACGTCAGCGTCCAGAGCCCTATTGTGGCCATTCTCATCTCCTACATCATACGCGGCCAGCCGCATCCAGATGCGTGGCTTATGCCGCGCATCCGGATGCGGATGACCACGAATGAGTTAAATGTTTAATTTTCTGATGACAACACCAACATTTCGGAATTCAGCCGTACGGCCTCTAGGCGGCGCCAAGCTATTCTGGCACTACCCATGTGCGTCCATCCCCAAAAAACTGAACCTAGTTTTTCGCACACGACCTGAGCCATACTGATTGCTCTGGCGACAAATGGGCTATTACAAAGCATTACAACAGCCAAAGTGGCCAGCAGATTGGACAATCACAGCTGGCGACTAACGAATCTTTCGCGTGTATCTTGTAGCTGTCTTGACAACAAACCCCAGGAGGGCAGATTTAACCACAACAAAATGTCACGGATGCAAAGGTGCTGCAATTATAGGGCTTGGGAAGCTGACGTCATCACGCCAGTCGTGGCGGCCATCTTGTTGAGGATACGGGACTAAGCGCTCATAGGGAAATCGCTGGTTTTTTTTTTTTTTTTTTTTTTTTTTGTGTAACATCAGTTAAGTCCTGTTGTGCTATAAGCAATAACATCAAGTCTTGCCATCACTGTAGGAAACCGATCGCCAGAATCTGTTTTTTTGTTGTTGTTTTTTCCAAAGAGGAAGAAACATGAAGAAAAACGTGTTGAAACACTAGTTAGCTACTATCTCATGACTATGGTATCCTCATAAGATGGCGGCTGACGCGCCGACGCTGCTAGGCAACGCGGGGAACTTCCCAAGCCCTAGACACACTGCGTCCCGTGCAGCTACCCCTTCATCTGCAATAGGAACAGACTGCCATGCGTGTCCACAGGGGCCAGTTGCATGAGCGAGCTTAGTGGCCAGCAGATTGGACTAAGCTCGCTCATGCAACTGACCCGAGTAAGCACGCATTCCATATCGGTAATGCAAGGGGCAGAGATTCTCCAAGGCAAATAAATATCTATGTAATGCGTCTGGCTGACCTTACTACATAATACAGTAATTCTGAGCAAACACCTTCTTCGCAAAAAGTGGTCTTATAACACAGCCTCCGCCTGAAAAGCCTGGAGGGGGCAAAATGCGTCATCTGTCACGAGCTCTTCTATAGTCATTCAGCTCTGGGAGTTTGAGAGTTAAGGATGACTAAGGTAGCTACAGCCACCTAAAAATAAACATCGTTAATGACGTAAGCATAATGATCTCTCATAATGGCTGTCGCTCAAAACAGGCTGTACTGTGAAACCTTTCTTCAAACGGACATTTACACTACTTCGCCAGCAGTAAGCCTCACAAATAACAGGCAGAAAAAGAATAATAATAATACCTGTTATTATATAGACGCTTTTAAGAATTCTGCCAATCGGCTCAAGCGCCGCGAACTGAACCCAACACGCACGTGCTCACGTGACCCACACGCATTCACTCTGAAGACAAACACAGTACAAGACAGACGCAGGACATTCACGTGGTGCGTGGTGCGAAGGGTCAGCTCAGCTACTGAAGACAATGTTTTTATGTCGTGTAGACTTTTGTACTAGATCTTTAATAATAATAACAATACCGGTATTATATAGGCACTTTTTCTCAAGTTTTGGGCAAATCGACTCAAAGCGCCGCGAACTGAAACCCAACACGCACACTCACGTAACAGACACGGATTTACGCCATTTAAAACAAACACTGTACAAGACAGACGAAGAGCCAGTTCAGCTACTGAAGTTACAGAGATTTTTGATCGCTTGCATTTGAAATTTGTAAAGTGTCCTGAATTTGGTACCAAAGTGTGGGGGGTGGGGGTGGAAGAACCGGAGTACCCGGAGAAAGAACCCCCTATCTTTGTATCTAAATAACGAAAATCCACAAATCTTGACGTAAGAAAACGATGTCCTGTGCTTAACGACAACAACGGTCGTACGTAAATGTTTTCATCGTAACAGAATTTCCAGGCAGGAATGACCACATCCGCTTTTGAACACAGACAATGAACAAACGGTCTGCGTCAGGCAGTTTTGAACGGCCGTTAACCCCAAAAAGCTTTAACCCGTTCAAGGCGTCCCGCATCAATAGCTGCGGAAGTGTCGTTTGGCGCTGCCGCCAGCAACGCAATACGACACTTCCGCATCTATTGAGGCGGGGCGCTTAAATTAACCCATATCATACCGAGGCTAAACGCTTCAAATTTATACACTGCCACATGCATGCAAGCTACATTAGTTAAGGATATAGACCAATGACTTTAGTTCAAGGGTGGTGCCAGAATAGCTTCTGGCACTACCCTTGAACTAGTTTAGTCACACTTATTTCACACACTGGTGTATTTAAAATGATAAGGGGTTAATCCGTCAAAAGGGGCTCATGATGCTCTTTGCCTTTAGATGACGGGGCGGTCAGTGACACGACATTCCACAATTTGCACCATCTTCCTGCCCGAATTTCGGCTGTCATGAATTCCTCACCGACACACTTTTTTCCTCCGCCATGTCCGCAAAGTTGTGAGATTGCAGTCTGACACTTTGTGGCGGTCAGAAATAGCCCTGCCCTGCTCTATCTAATCCAATGGTCATGAAATTTATACTGCCATAGTATAAAACGAGGGACTCCCGCCGACAATTACATGAAGGCCTCCGACAAATCCCAAGAATATTCCAGAAGCCAGAACGTTGTACACTAGCGTGCTAGAGCCCGTGAGTTTTCAGTTTATTTTAGAAACGATGACCGGTATCTCAGCTTTAAATTTAAAAAAAAAACCAAACACGTCATTTACCGAAAATTATGCGAACACGGCTATCGTGAATTTTACGACAGATCAAGTGACGCAAAGAGACCGCTCCTTCATGACGTGTTCCACCTGCATATTTCCGCTCAGTTTTGACAGTTACCTCCCAGGGTCTTCACGGGGCAAAGAACACCCATCTGCAAGAGACACATATCTTTATGTGGCCCTGTAGATGCTGGGGTTCGTAAGGATATAATATGCCTCTTGCTGGCCACGCATAAATACGCGTCACACGGATGTTTGACTCATTCATCCCGGCGCACGTATTTCCCAAATTTTGGA